>ML788666.1:82260-120859 GCA_009831015.1 Picea engelmannii
CTTATGAAAGCGTTGTCCTCAACGCTTGATGTACAACCATATACCAGGGTCCCATGGATAATTGTGGACCATAATGTTGAAGAAGACTGAAGAACCAAGGTCCCATGTAGAAAGGAAAGCCACCATGCTAAAGTAGTCCAACCACCATTGTAAGCCCGGGACTCATGTCCAAGTGTTCATGTGAACTCCCCGTGGAATATTTTGGAACCCAATAACCAACTCAAAATGATGCTCTAAAGACTGACACCTATCATGTGGATCCAAATAAGAAGATCCATCCACATAGTGGAAAATGGTCGTAGCAGAATCTAGAAGGAATAATACCACTGTAGAATATGTAGGATGGACACTAGTAATAATCATTGGCTCTCAATTTGTCACATTGATGCTCTCTAACGAAGGTGGATTAGAGTCATCAAATAAAATATGAAAGTGGTTGTCATCCCAGAAATGAAAACTATCCATATACCAATCATCACAATCGGCCTCAAAATCATACCAAGCATATATTTCTTGATTATATTCATCCATGATGTCTGCCATAATAAATATCTATTGCATGTTATCCAATGAATCTTGAATACTACAAAAACTATCATTGAGGCCATTTGCAAGGTCATGCAATCTAGCATCCAATGTGTCATACAATTTGAATTTGAATGCTTCAAGAATTCCCTTGAGGGTTTGAGAGGAAATAGCCATCTGATCACCCTATGAACTCTTTGGTCCCACAACCATCACGAAAAAACCCAAAAATAGAACAATAACTTACTATAGAAAATCGCGACGTTTTTCGAAAAAACCCTGAAAAACTACTGAATTTAAAATGCTCATAACTTCACTTCCCGGACTCCGTTTCGACTGATTTTTTTTTTTTAAATTGGGTGAAATTGTGAGAGGAACTCATATCTGTAATTTGTTTTGGAAAATTTGGCCTCCAACTGCTACAAAAATAAAAATAAAAAAATCGTGTCGCCATCTGTGGAAAAAACCCTGAAAAATTGCAGATTTTAAAACTTCAATATCTTGACTTCTCGAACTCTGTTTCAGATGATTTTTTTTTTCAACTTGGGTGTTATTCTGAGAGGAACTCAGATCTACAACTGGTTTCTGCAAATTTTGCACATAAATATACCAAAAATTTCTGGAATGTCGCGGCCCTCTTTTTTCTTCTCCGAAAAAAAAATCTACAAAAATAAAAAATATTTGCCCACAATGTCTGCCAAGGAAAGTGCTCTGATAACATCTGTCATGAACCTGTTGAAGCTAAGGCTATTCAAAAAGTTGAGATACATGAGAGGATGGTGTGCAGAAAGAATCTTTGCACTTCACTACAACCTTGTTGACCTGCTTCTGTTGGATAGAAGGTGCAGGGGGCGAGGCTTTAGTGGTTGCAGTGTCCTTTTGTTCCCCTTTTGAATAGATTGTGAAGAAGCTGAATTTTGCAGTGTGAGATACTACCTTGTGACACTTTTTAGGTGGAACAATAGTTGGAACTACCTCTGGTATTTTGTAGAGATGACCCCCCAAAGTAACAATGACACTACAGGGTCGAGACTCATAAACAACATGGCGTCTCCACATATATGGTTGGCCCAAGAGAACATCACAAACATCCAATGGGGAAACATCACATAATACCTCATCCTTGAAGGGTTGGATGTCATATGACAATCGACATTGTTGGCTGACACGGAGATCTCATCCTTGCCGAAGCCACCCGATGTTGTATGGTTGCGGGTGTGGTGTTGTCGACAATCCCAACTGTTTGACGACCTCTGTTAAGATGAGGTTTTTTTGGCTTCTGCTATCAACAATAAGATGCAGCAGGGTCTCCTTCACTCACATATATGATTGAAAAATGCGCTCCCCCTCTTCAGGATCTGTTGGTTCTTCTGGTTGAATTGTTGTGGTCGCGACAATAGCAGTGGGGTCTGCATCAATGATTTGTCCTTTACCAGTATTTTCAGAATCAGATTCTGAATCAGGGTGTGGCTCCTTGTCTTTGATCTTGGCCACCAATGACTATTTTGAGCGACATTCATCGGTGTTGTGCCAGGGGCTTTTGTGGAAATCACACCATTTTTGGGTGTCCTTCTTTGTCTTCCCGTGGCTTTTCTTTTCTTGTGTCTTGGACTGGTTTTTGAGAGACTATTTGTTAGGGCCGTCTTTGTCATACTTTGGTTGTTGCAGATTTGCATACCTGAATTCCCGTTTGTTCTGGTGCTTAAATTTCTGCTCAATTTTAACATCATATCGATAAGCAGCACTGAGTGATGAGATGTCTAAAAAATCCATTTCAGTCTGGATGTATCTGTGTAGAGCCCCACGGTATTTTAGAACCAAATGTCACTCAGGTTCTTTAATACCTAGCTTGGTGCACAAGGTATGGAAGGTATTAGTGAAATCCAGAACTGCTTGGCCCCTCTCTTGCCGTAGTGTGGTCCATCTCATGTACTGGTCCTCATAGTTGCCAACAGGGTAATACTATTCCTTTACCGCATCCACAAAAAAATCCGAAGTGGGATCGGCCCCATATATTCCAGACTCCTCTGTGGAACTTTGCTCCCAGTAAGTTTCCCACCAATGTTTGACACGAGGGAGAGCTTTAACGAGTGTGAAGGTGATATTTTCTTTGTCGGAAAAATCGTGAACAGAGAAATAACCTTCTAGTAGAGTTAACCATTTTTCTAGGGCTTCTGCATATATCTGTCCTTCAAATACAGGAATATCAAAATTAAATTGTACTTTGAAAGGCGAGGTGCCTCCAAAGTGGCCGCTTGATGAAGATGCGCCTAATGCTATCGGCAAACGTTTAAGGATGTGGGCAAAATTCTCCATCATTTCGTCCCTCTGTCGCGTGAGAGCTTGCTCAAGTAACAGATTGATAGGATTGTCTGCTCCGTCGTTTTTTTTTTCTTCCGCCATTGAGGGTTTCTTGGGTGTGTGAGAGAGATTGTCTTCAAGAGAGACAAGCTCGAGACCCAACTTGCTATACTCGAACCTCGTTGGGGACAAGCACCGAAAAAGACGATCAAGAGCAGCCTATTCTGATACCACTGATCTGGATTATTTTCGGCACGAAATGAGAGCAGAGATATAACAAAGAAATGCACAGAGATATCGCAGATATTCAATAATATAACAGAAATTTATCAAAGATGCAACCATAAACATAGATATACAGTAATAAACGATTTCTATTAATGAAATAAATGTATAGAGACTGTAAAAATACAGAGTGAAAAACTCGCTAGAATGGTGACAACTTATCTCTGAGAAGAGATGTGACGACTACTCGCATTCGCCAGAAGATGATTACAATGAGGCTCTAAAGGCCTTTTTACAATAAACAAGAATGCCAAAAACCCTAGACATCCAAAGACCTAACCCTCGGAGATGAAGCGCCAAAAGTCATGTGGGCCCCGTTTGGGTAAGTTAGTACATCAACTTCCCGGGGTCGTAACTTTTGCATACGATCTTCGTTTTAGGTGTATGATAGCTCGTTGGAAAGGTGTCATCAAGGAGATTCATTTTGGGGGCTCAATCATGCATTTGGCTATCATTGAGAACCTTTATCTATAAAAACTTTCATTTAGGCCCTCAAAATGGCCCTAGAAGTTAAAACTTGCTAAAAATAGTAAATTGTCAAAATTACCAGAAAACTGTTTTGAGCCAATTGGAAAAGGTGGGTGGCCACCGATATCCACCTAGATCAAAGGGGCTAAAGGCCTAGAGGTAGATTGCAATTGCGATAAAAGAATAAGAAACTAATGATGAAAAGAAAGCGAACACAGCAAATGAGAACCATCAAAAGCCAGCCCAACTTGAGCTTTACCTACTCAGTGCCCACCCTGGTCCCAAATTGCAAATGCTAAAGCTTGAAACCTTATAAAGGGGAATAACATATTACAAATAAATGAAAGTACGGATTGGAAAGATGGATAAAAAGGGGTCTGGGAAAATTGACACCTAAGTAGTTGGTAACTCGAGAGCAAGCACACCCTCTACAGAGGCACCCATAAATGAGACAATACAAGTCCTTGTATGTTAAGAAACCCCATGCCCATAAGTCACACCCCCATCCACCTCATACTCTTTACATGATTTATAAAGGGTCAAGTTGGGAAACACTCCTTGACTTGGGAAATGATCTACCCAATAGGTCACCATGACAACCCTCCCATACTTAAATTTGACAAGTTGTGTAAGGTCTTTGAGCATTTGTTTATTTTGAAAAGGGGGGATTTGATGCACATGTTTGGGTGGTTCTTTTATTAGATATGGCTTACTTGGCATGATACTTGTGACTTGTGGACCCTTGGATGGAAAATGTGTTTGTCTTTGTAGGAACTTGCCAAGTGAAATTCTTTTCGTGGAGGCACAAGGTTACTTGGACCTTCATAGGGGCATGAATGCCATAGGTTGGATGATGCTCCCCGCCCCTCTCATTGGAAACATGGGAGGATGAATGTTTCCTTTGGAGGCACTTGGAGACCATGAGATGATAATATTCCATCCCCTTGCACCCCAACGTTGGCCTTTGGAGGCCTAAGGCATCATCTTCTAGGCCCTAGACGTCACAGGGCTTAGGGTTTTTTATGGGGTTCTCGTGGTTTATGGTGATATGACATGGTTTGATGGAGAGAGAGACACTTGGCATGCACTAGAGCACTTGGTGGTGGGGCACGTGGCCTTTAGAGGCCCAACAATCTTCACCAAAGGGCTTAACATCTCTCTTGGAGGCCTAATGTCATTGTTTAGGGCATGATGCCACCCCTAAAAGGGGAAATTACTTTATGTATTTGTAATTTGAAGTTGTAAAGGACAAATAAGGAGGGTTGACCTCTCTAATTTGATGTTGACTTTTGGAAAAGTGGACAAACTAGTTTTTAGTGATCATGTATAAATATAGGCCACTTTCATTTCATTTGGACATAACTCTCACTTCAAAATTACATACTCTTGACTAAAAAAATTTCCCTACTTGGGCAAGGCGCACTATATATCTTTGATGTTATCTGGATGCTTTACTTGTCTATTGGAGGAATAATCTAGGCGCTATCACTTGTTGCTTGCTTCTTTGCAACTGTGATGGAATATTCTTGTTAAAGAAGGGTTTGTCTTGCTATGTCTTGAACTAGGTAAGGAATTTATGCTATTGTGTTGTTTCTTCTTAGTTGTAAGGTTAATCTTGCTAAATTCTTGGAGGAGTATAAGGGCATACACCCTCCATCGAGATCTATCATTGTTGTCATTGAACAAGTTATTTTGCAAAGGTTACTACACGGAGTAAAGGGGCTTACACCCTTGTAGATTTACCTTGCTAGGTTTTGTTTGCTCTAGGGAGTAAAATGGCTTACACCCCTAGAGAAGTAACAAACCCTAGCTCTACAAAAGAGACTCCATTAACCCAATTGATAAGGCAATAATCTACTTGCATTGTAAATATAATATTATTGCATTGGTATACATGAAATATTAAGATATTTCAATTGTCTAAGTTGGATTTGATTATACATGCTATAAGTCTTCTTGTGCCCTAGGGGCATCTTGATTAGCCCAATGATTCTCTTTGTTGTTACAAATTAATGCTACAGCCATTAGGGCTGCTACAAAATCATCGTTTCTTCATCTATTGCTCATTATTCTACCACTAAAATTCACTTGCAAGTTGTCATCATTAAACTACTTGTTATTGGTTATCTTTTGGGTGGATTGTTTGTTGAATTTGGTGGCTAGAAGCTGTTACTCTAGCAATTGTTTGCTATAGCCATTAGGCTGTTATAGAAACTTGTTGATAACATCACATAACAACCCCCTAGTCACCATTAAAGTCTTTCTTTAGTCATTGGAAGTCTTGCTTTAATCATTTGTAGCTATGAACTTCATTCATTGTTGATCTATATATTTCTATACTGATGCAATTTTGGAACAACAAGGTTTCTTGCTCATTCCCCATTGACTAAAGACTTGGTTTGTCATCTTTTGTCTTGTTCCGGGCAGGGTTGACATTGTTTTGCAGGTATCTAACACTTGGAAACCATTCACCTTCTTACAAGACTCATTATCAAGCCTTTCTTCATCTCCAAAATTGACCTATAGGGGTGCCCATTCATCACCATCTCAATCCCCCTAGGGTCATTGAGATTCCCCCCTTGTGGTGATTGCATCATCACTAAAGCGAGGGTAGTGTCTATATAAGGTGACAATGGGTAGGTACTCTCGTAGTTGTCTCACCTTTGTGTTTTGGGTTGGGCTTTGCCCAAGCTACAATCTGTGCGATAACATGGCCAAGGTGTGCCAAGAAGTACATCTGTCAACATTATCCCAATGATGTTTTCCAAGAACACAACCGACACAAAAATCATCTCTGCAAGAAACAAGAGGAAGACCAATCAACATATTTTGATTACATGGTTGTTGCAATGAGAAATAGTTTAGATGACCAAACCACTCATGCCAAAGTCTGCTCTCAAGTCATCACCATGAACATTAAAGATTGATGGAATAGATGATGACCCAAAGTTATCAAATTTGTACAATCTGGTAATATAATCAACAATTCCAGCTGCAAGAACATGCTTAGGATCTTTTAAATCCTTTATTACAACTTGGTAAGGTGAAAACTCTATTGTTTTTCCTTCACCTAAATAAGTGATTTGATATATTAATAGAAGGTTGCAGGAGAGACTTGGGACACATAATACATCATTAAAATGACCATCATCTGACTAAACTCTTTCAAACCCTACAACATTAAGAGATCTATTATCACCAACAAATATTTTTTGGGTGTTACATTCTTTAAGAACATAAAAAATGGTTTTATTCTTAGCCATATGATAAGATGCTCCAAAGTCAACAAGCCACTCATTAGAACAAGTGTTGCATGGCAGCGTAGTCCCTGGTAGGTTGGGATGGGAGTAAATGTGGCCTAGTACAGACACGTGGCTAGAAAGTTGAAATACATGCGGCTTGCATGTAGAACATAGTATTCCTGAAAAATATAAAAAATTATCAACATTTGAAAGGTTGTTGGACACAAAAAATTTAGCATTACCAAATTAGTTATCTTTAAAACAAGGGTTCCTGGACACAAAAGAAATTGAAATTTATGAAATTATAGGTTCCTGGACAACATAAACTATACATACCAAAAATGTAATTTTATAAAGTAGATATTTAGTTTTATACATACGAAATATGTACTTTTATAATGGATCGCGGGTTGTCGGGCTAGCGGGCTCAAAATTGGGCCAAATTGAGAAGCGGAGTTGCAGACTATAGAAATTTATTAGAAATTAATAAATTATACATACGAAATATCTACCTTTAGTAAATTAGATATTTAGTTTTATACATACAAAATTTGTACTTTTATAAAGTATGGGGACGAGATTTTATAGAACATGCACGGAGCCCTCATTGGATACTTAGCCAGTTTTTGGATCGTGGGTTATCGGGCTGGCAGGCTCAAAATTGGGCCTCTGATGTTCTATGCCCTACAAATAGCACCGACAGTTCCACGATATACAAAATGAGACGCGGAGTTGCAGACTCTACAAATTTACCAGAAATTAATAATGATTGTTACATATCTGTGGAAATTACATGAACATTTAAAAGCATATAATAGAATAGTAATAATGTGTGTTACATCTAGTTTGCTTTAAAACTAAGGCTTTTCTTAGAGAAAAAAAATATAGCATTGCCGAATTAGATTTCTTTACACATGTTTTATAGAGCATGCATGGAGCCCTCATTCCATAGTTAGGCAGTTTTTGGATTGCGGGTTCTCAGGCTGGCGGGCTAAAAAATGGGCCTTTGTTGTTTCGTTCCCTAGAAATAGCACCGAGAGTTCCACGACATACAAATTGATAAGCGGACTTGCGAACTATAGAAACTTATGCTCTCATTGGACACTTAGCCAGTTTTTGGATCGTGGGTTCTCGGGCTGGCGGGCTCAAAATTGGGCCTCTGATGTTTCGTGCCCTACAAATAGCACTGACAATTCCGCGATATACAAAATGAGACGCGGGGTTGTGGACTCTACAAATTTACCAGAAATTAATAATTTATGTTACATATCTGTGGAAATTACATGAACATTTAAGAGCATATAATAGAATAGTAATAATGTGTGTTACATTTAGTTTGCTTTAAAACTAAGGCTTTTCTTGGACAAAAAAAATATAACATTGCCGAATTAGTTTTCTTTGCACACGTTTTATAGAGCATGCATGGAGAATTCATTCCATACTTAGGCAGTTTTTTGGATCACGGGCTCAAAAATGGGCCTCTGTTGTTCCGTACCCTAGAAATAGCACCGAGAGTTCCGCGACATACAAATTGACAAGCGAACTTGTGAACTATAGAAACTTATGCCCTTATTGGATACTCAGTCAGTTTTTGGATCGCGGGTTCTCGGGCTGGCGGGCTCAAAATTGGGCCTTTGATGTTCCATGGCCTACAAATAACACTGACAGTTCCGCAATATACAAAATGAGACGCAAAGTTGCAGACTCTACAAATTTACCAGAAATTAATAACATCTGTTACATATCTGTGGAAATTACATGAACATTTAAAAGCATATAATAGAATAGTAACAATGTGTGTTACATTTAGTTTGCTTTAAAACTAAGGCTTTTCTTGGACAAAAAAAATATAGGATTGTCGAATTAGTTTTCTTTGCACACGTTTTATAGAGCATGCACAGAGCCCTCATTCCATACTTAGGAAATTTTTGGATCGCGGGTTCTCGGGCTGGCGGGCTAAAAAATGGGCCTCTGTTGTTCCCTACCCTAGAAATAGCACCGAGAGTTTTGCGACATACAAGTTGACAAGCGGACTTGTGAACTATAGAAATTTATGCCCTCATTCGCGGGTTCTCGGGCTGGTGGGCTAAAAATTGAGCCTCTGATGTTTTGTGCCCTACAAATAGCACTAACAGTTCCGCGATATACAAAATGAGATGCAGAGTTGCGGAATCTACAAATTTACCATAAATTAATAATGTTTATTACATATCTGTGGAAATTACATGAACATTTAAAAGCATATAATAGAATAGTAATAACGTGTGTTACATTTAGTTTGCTTTAAAACTAAGGCTTTTCTTGGACAAAAAAAATATAACATTGCCGAATTAGTTTTCTTTGCACACGTTTTATAGAGCATGAACGGAGCCCTGATTCCATACTTAGGCAGTTTTTGGATTGCGGGTTCTCGGGCTGGCGGGCTCAAAAATGGGTCTCTGTTGTTCCGTGCCCTAAAAACAACACCGAGAGTTCCGCGACATACAAATTGACAAGCGGACTTGCGAACTATAGAAACTTATTATAAAATAAATAATGTATGTTACATATCTCTGGAAATTACATCAACATTTAAAAGCATACAATAGAATAGTAATAACGTCTGTTACATAGTTTTGTGGAGGAAAACAGAAAGAAATTAGCATTCCCGAACTAGTTTGCTCGAAAGCAAAGGGTTCTGGACAGAAGAGAATTCGAAATCTATCAAAGTAAAGGTTCCTGGACACCCAAAAAGTTAGCATACAATAGAATAGTAACAACGTCGTTAAAGACAAAAAAATTACCATACAATAGGACATAAGAAATGTAGCAGATCCGAATTAGTTTTTTTTGGAACAAACAAGAAAGGTTCCTAGAAACCCAAATTTTAGTATACAATAAAGGCATTGTCGAATCAATTTTCTTTGGAATTTATAAAAAATTAATAATGTCTGTTACATGTTTTTGGAAATTCAAATGCGTTTGTCATATAGACTGGGATTGGGGCTCCCGCAGACCATAAAAAGAAATAAGTACAAGAATTAGGAACGTCGAAAGAAGAAGTGCGCGACGGTAGAGAGGAAGACCTGAAAAGAAGAAATTGGAAGTTATGAGTCTTTGGTTACAGTTTTCTATTTAAAGAGGCCATAAATGGATTGATAAAGAAACCAAGATGACAACATAGACTTAAAGTGGATTGATAAACAAAACAAGATGCCAATATAGACTTACTATGAAGCCGATGCATTTTTGTTGTTGTCGTCGATGGTCGGTGGAGTCCCATTGATCGGTTGTTGCCCTTCCTGGACGAAGTTGTCCATTCTCTGTTGGAACCATTCTTCGATGTGGCTTTTCATGGGGGTTGTGTTGATTTCATCCTAGATTTCTATGTTATAAAGGTACTTTTCTAATTTCCTTAGATCCATTGAAATACTATGCAGACTCTGTTCAATTTCTTCATTGTGTGTTGCATATTCCAGTACCCAACGCTCGTGCTCATCTAGACGATGTTCAATTATGCCGTAAAACTTTTCGAAAGACAACCCCTTTAAAATATCAACTTGTTCCTGGAAGGCTTCTTTGGTGATTGACAACGATTTGAGACTTAAGTTTGGATCTTGAACCTCGTTGGTAGTTCCGGCTAAGTCCATTTGCAACAGGCTTGTGAATAAATCTTCCTTTTCTGATATGACTTGTTTACATGATTTGACAATGAGCTCCATGTTGTCAACTTTCTTTTGCCAGCATGCTTTTACTTTTTTGGTCCGCTTTGGGGAGGGGAGTTTCTCTTGTCTTCTTTTTAGTTCCGATGTGTTGACAACATAGTTGGTAAAAGGGGTTAGTACTTGATCATGGAAATGTTGTTCGTTTCTTAAATTCACCTCCAATTGTTGCAGAAGATCATTGGCCTTCTTTCTGAAGGAAACTAAATTTTGCGATGTTTCCCGGGCTTCAGTATGTAGATGCATTATTTTGTTGATGTTATTCTCTACAAGGGCTCTAGAGCATGCAAGGAGGGTAGAGGATTCTTTCATCTTGGCTGCACTGGTAGCAGGCACGATTTTTGCCAAAGGACTAGCGAATTCTGGGGTTGCAATGAAAGCCTACCCATATTCATTGAGGCGGTCTTTCAGGTTGGCATTTTCTGTCTCAATTCCTCCAATGGAATCACGAAGAATTTCACCGGTTACCTAGTGAAATGAGGAGATTGGGGACGACTGCATTTCTCTAAAGTTAATCTCTGTGCGAGATTTTCCTTTCCTGTTTGTTACATCTTTCTTTTCAATGACCATACTTTTAGATTGGCTATCAAAAATAGCACTATGGATTACGAAGGATTCATCTACGTCAAAAACGTCGGTCTCAGATATTTCCACCGCAGACGACCCAATTTTCTGCATGTGTTCAGTTTCAATTTCAATTTGCAGTTTTCCACTTTCAATTTCGGGTTCCTCCGCCTGCCCTGCATTGTTTTTTCTCTTCTTCGGCAGTGGAATTTTGTGAGAACTATCAATATTTATGTGAGGAGGGTTCTTATCTCCTCCTCCGCTCGAAGATTTATGGCTTGCTTTCTTATTGGGGTGGACCGTCGAAGCGATGCTCCGTGATGTCATGCACTTGGGAATGTTGACAGGGGACTGGATACTCTTCTCATCGGATACTTTTCCATGTTGTCTGTATAATTCAGTTGCGCTTTGCAATGTCTCTGTGTCGCAATCGGCAGAAGCAAGATTGTTGTCGACAATGTTCCTGTCTTGGGTCAACTGTCTATCGATAAAAGAGGTGTTAAAGCCAACAACCAGTAAATATTTTCGAAAGATGCCATTAGGGTTGAATCCTTTTATCCTTTCAACGTACGTTAGGTTCAATTTGTTGAAATGGGCGACAAACTCGTCAATCTTGTTGATGTTTCTGCACACGAAGTCTCCGACTTTCCAGGGCAGAGGAATGAACGATTTTTTTTTCTTGTCATGGAAAAAATGCAACCAGTGGTTGTATTGCCTTGCTAATTCTACAACAATCATCTTGTCCGTGATGTGGCATGGAAGGAAGGCATGATTTTCCTTAGATCCAAAGACCACGAGGAAACTGTGATTTTCCTCTTGCTCAAGTGTGCCCTTCCTGTTCAAAAACTTGGTTGCATGGCCAAACATCTGCAGAGCATCCTTGCCTAACAATAAATATTTGAAAGCTGAGACAAAGCCATTAAAAACTTCATAAAAACAATGGGATGCCTTGAGCCTCCACAAGGCCTCGTACCAAAATGTTAGTAGGTCGAATCCACAGTTTATTTTATCGGAAAGAGAAAGTTTTGGAAACGTGCAACAATGCACAATTGCGAAAATTAAGTAGGATGACATATAAAATTTATTCGATTCTTTGAATCGTGACAACTGGGAATAGAGCTCAATGGAAATTAGCTTCCACCAATCGAAAATGTATTGTTCCTTGACTGTGTAATACAAAATAAAAATAATTATATGGGAAATGCTTGTCGTGGATGCCTATCCCGTTATTCTTGTAAACAACCAAGCAATTTCCTGGAATGGATTTATAAAGGAACTTACCTGCAACCTTGTGATATCTTCAGGAACTGTTGTTGGGTCTTCGAGGAAGTTGGCTAAGATGTCCATCCCATTATCATGTTTTTCTAGAAACTGTTTGTAGTCTTGTCCTCTGAACGTCAATGTTGGCTTTGGCAATTTTAACATCTCACGAAAGACCTGAGGTGACAAAGAAACAAGAGAATGGTCGTGCAGTGGAATAATTCTTTGGCCTAGAATGTGTTTTTCAACGCACCAAGAGACCACCTCCTTACAGTCAAAAAACTCGGGGACGCAGCCTACATGAGCAATTCCAGAGGTCCAAATCACTTCATTCTGGGTGGAATGGGATGAATAGTAAAAGTATGCCCTGGACCACTGGAAGTTTTGGTCCTCATGTGCGAACATATTTACTCTATCTCCACAAAATTGTTGTCGACCTGATGCCATAAGTCTACAAGAGCATTTGTTTGCTCCAGACGATGAATGAAATGAAAAGTTGGAAGGGATAATATAAGCCTGCGCAAATTTTGGTCTAAAGCGTGTGAATGGGAGATGTCCTCGAGACTTTCGTTGATTAATGACAATTTGGACGGTTGTTGCATGATGTGTTGTTAACATTAAAAACTAGTAATTGCATACATAGAAAATGCAAACATGGCGGATATTGCAATCAACGACTAAGCATTATAGATTTCTTGAGCAACCCAATACGACAACGCTTGTTCGAGATGAACAATCGGAAGGGACAAAATAACTCTCTGCACATGTTGGTTTAATGTGTAATAATGGGATATCTCCTCGAGCGTTTCCCCCATTAAATACAATGTTGACGGTTCCTGCATGGTCACCTGTTAGCATGAAAGGTTTCTAATTGCATAGTAAGAAAGAAGAAAGTACAAAGGTCGCGGGCACGGGAAAAAAACAACTACAAAATAGGGTTGCAAGGTACAACTATTGAAGGTGAGGGCGCGAGGGTCAAATTGTATGTATCATAACTTTTTTGGTGCAATGCGCATAACAATGAAGAGGGTATGGTAGGACAGTCGGAAGGACATGAAGTTAGTGGGGATGGAAGGCAACGAGAGATAATTTGAAACATTTGTGAGTCGTGGTAGAGTGAAGAGCGGACGATGTCGGAATGCGGTAGTCAATTTGTATATTGCACAGGGTGAGATGCCACCTGTTTCGTGCCTCTGTGTCCAGTTGTCACTACTAAGAGCTAATTTAGTATTGAAAATAATTTTTTAGATACTGGTAGATACTTCATAGGTATTAGCATCCGTAAATAATGGCAATCTCCACCCCGACAACCCTGTATTCTATGGGTCAATTTGTATATCGCGGAACTGGAATCACTGTTAGGAGGACACATAACAATAGAAGTGCAATGTTGAGTCAGCCAGTCCACAGGCCCGCTTGTCAATTTCTATATCGCAAAATTCTGGGTGCTATTTTTAAGACACACAACAATGGAAGCCCAATTTTGAGCCCGCCCGCCCGAGAACCCACGATCGAAAATGTCGCTAGGTATGGAATGCAGAATCCATACATGCTCTATAAGATATCATGTCCATACTTTATAGTCCCACAATACACAGGAAGAAAAAAAGGGAAAAAGGACGAAGTAGTTAGCAGTGGAATTGTAGATCACAGAAATTTTGAGTGGAAGATGTATATAACGGAACAAAAAGGAACATAGTTCAATTATGCCAACTCGGCAACCGCGGGTAGAAAATTGACTAAGTATGAAAAGGAATAGCGAGCGTTCCAATTCGCCATGCAAGGATATAGATGGAGATGAAATTTGGGCCAACCCGGTAACCGTGGACATAAAATTGGCAAAGTCTGGAAAGCAACAACGGTCGGTCGGATTCGTCGTGTGATTATATAGATGGAGATAAAGATATGTCAACTCGCCAACGCTGAGGTTGCACATTTCATGAACCCAGCAACAGGAGGATCCAAAACATGCTGCAAAGGTGTCTGCAGAAGACGTGAGGCCCCGACGTTCTAATTGTATCGCTCTGAACATTTGAATGCATAATCTGTAACACAGAAGAGCGGACGATGTCGGAATCTGGTAGTCAATTTGTATTCGGTAGTCTAGTTATATACTTAGTCGCGTTTCTATGATCGCGGGTTCCAACGTTGGCGTGTTGACATATCTTCATCTCCATCTATATCCTCGCATGGCGAATTGGACCGCCCACTGTTCCTTTTCATACTTAGTGAATTTTATGCCCGCAGTTTCCGAGTTGGCGCAATTCAACTCTTCTGCTTCTTGTTCCGTCATCTACATGTACCACTCAAAATTTCTGAGATCTACAATTCCATTGCGAACTTCTTCGTCCTTTTTCCCTTATTTTCTTCCTGTGTATTATGGGACTATAAAATATGGACATGATATTTCATAGAGCATGTACGGATTCTGCATTCCATACGTAGCGACATTTTGGATCGCGGGTTCTCGGGCGGGCGGGCTCAAAATTGGGTCTCCATTGTTCTGTTCCCTACAAATAGAACCCCGAATTCTGTGATATACAAATTGACAAGCGGACTTGCAGACTGGCGGACTCAACATTGCATTTCTATTGTTTCGTGTCCTCCAAACAACGCTCCCAGTTTCGCGATATAGAAATTGACACATGGAATGTAGGGCTAGCAGGGTGGAGATTGCCATTGTTTACAGATGCTAGTCCATATGAATTATCTAACAATATCTAAAAAATTATTTTGAATACTAAATTAGCTCTTAGTAGTGACAACTGGACACAAAGGTACAAAACAGTTGGGATTGGACAAATTTTGAGTGGAAGATGTATATAACTGAACAAAAAGGAACATAATTCAATTGCAACGGGCTGCGAAGGTGTCTGCAGAAGACGTGAGGCCCCGACGTTCTAATTGTATCACTCCGAAAATTTGAATGCGTAATCTGTAACACAGAAGAGCGGACGATGTTAGAATCCGGTAGTCAATTTGTATATTGCGACATTTTGGATCGCGGGTTCTCGGGCGGGCAGGCTCAAAATTGGGCCTCCATTGTTCCATCCCCTACAAATAGCACCCAGAATTCCGCGATATACAAATTGACAAGCGGACCTGCGGACTGGCGGACTCAACATTGCACTTCTATTGTTCCATGTCCTCCAAACAACGCTCCTAGTTTCGCGATATAGAAATTGACACACGGAATGCCAGACTAGCAGGGTGGAGATTGGCATTGTTTACGGATGTTAATCCATATGAAGTATCTAATAATATCTAAAAATTAGTTCGTAGTAGTGACAACTGGACACAAAGGTACAAAACAGTTGGGATTGCACAAATTTTGAGTGGAAGATGTATATAACGGAACAAAAACGAACAAAGTTCATTTGCGCCAACCCGGTAACTGCGGGCATAAAATTCACTAAGTATGAAGAGGAACAATGGGCGATCCAATTTTCCATGCGAGGATATAGATGGAGATAAAATTGGCGCAAACCCGACAACCGTGGACATAAAATTGGCCAAGTATGTAAAGCAACAGTGGTTGGTCGAATTCATCGTGTGATTATATAGATGGAGATAAAGATATGTCAACCCGCCAACGCTGGGGTTGCACATTTCGTGAATTCAACAACAGGAGGATCCAAAACAGGTTGCAAAGGTGTTTGCAGAAGACGCGAGGCCCCGACATTCTAATTGTATTGCTCCGAACATTTGAATGCGTAATCTGTAACACGGAAGAGCGGACGATGTCGGAATCTGGTAGTCAATTTGTATATTGCGGACTGTGCAACCCCAACTGTTTCGTGCCTCTATGTCCAGTTGTCACTACTAAGAGATAATTTAGTATTCAAAATAATTTTTTAGATACTGTTGGATACTTCATAGGGATTAGCATCCGTAAACAATGGCAATCTCCACCTCGCCAGCCCTGCATTCTATGTGTCAATTTCTATATCATGAAACTGGGAGCATTGTTTAGAGGACACATAACAATAGAAGTGCAATGTTGAGTCTGCCAGTCCGCAGGTCCACTTGCCAATTTGTATATTGCGGAATTCTCAGTGCTATTTGTAGGGCACGGAACAATGGAGGCCCAATTTTGAGCTCGCCCGCCCGAGAACCCGCGATCCAAAATGTCGTTAAGTATGGAATGCAGAATCTGTACATGCTCTATAAAATATCATGTCCATATTTTATAGTCCCGTAATACACGAGAAGAAAATAAGGGAAAAAGGACGGAGAAGTTTGCAGTGGAATTGTAGATCACAAAATTTTTGAATGGTAGATGTAGATGACGGAACAAGAAGCAACAGAGTTGAATCGCGCTAACTCGGCAAGCGCGGGCATAAAATTCACTAAGTATGAAAAGGAATAGCAGGTGGTCCAATTCGCCATGCAAGGATATAGATGGAGATGAAGATATTTCAACATGCCAGTGTTGGAACCCACGATAATAGAACCGCGACTAAGTATATAACTAGAAATTGATAACACACGGGAAGAAGACAAGGGAAAAGTATCTCGTTGAAGAACATCTAGTCTTTGATTATTAATGCAAATGCTTTTGAACCCCTATTGAGTTCTCACCAATTAAGGCATAAATTGCATATCACGGAAGTATCTTTCGTGCTAGTGTCCACTTGTCACTAGTAAGAGCATTGTTCATGTATATCAGGAAGGACGCAAAGTTGTTGGGGATGGAAAGGAGCAACAGATACTTTGAACGAAGTTAATGTATACGATGAACTCGTGGTGGAATTGTAGATCACGAATGTTTTGAGTGAAAGATGTATATACCAGAATAATAAGCAGTTGAGTTCGCAAGCGCCAGCCCCGTAGTGTCAGCCATAAAATTGGCTATGGAAAGGAACAACGGTCGGTCCAATCCATCGTGTGAGGATATAGATGGAGATGAAGACATGTCAGCCCGCCAACTCTGGAACCAGATACCATAGAAAATGCACTAAGTATATATCCAGAAAGCAATAACGAGCGGGAAGAAGAAAAGGTCAGTTCGTATGCACCGATTCGGCAACCGCGACCATAAAATTGCCTTGGTATGGAAAGGTACAACGGTTGGTCTGATTCATCATGTGAAGATACAGATGGAGATGAAGATATGTCAGCGCGCGAACCCTGCAACTGCCCATCATAGAAAGACAACTAAGTATAAAACTAGAAAGCCATAATGGACGGGAAAAGCAAATGTGGAAAAGAGATAAGTATTTGACAGTCGAAAAAACCTATATATATATATATTTTTTATTTTTTTTCGTTTATTAATTGCAAAGTTTTCGAACCCCTGATGGGTTCTCACTAGTAAAAGCATTGAGTGCAGATCACTAAAGTTCTTTGGCTGTAAGATGTATATGGCGGAACAGGGGACATAGGTGTTGGGTATCGCAAACCTGGGGCCTGGTGCCCAAATAACTGGCTAAGTATTGGCCAAGACAAAGGTTTGATATCTATTTCAATAGTATTCATACTAGTATCTATCAATGGAGAAATTTTTCATATTTATCTGAATAGTATTCATACTAATATATATTAATGGATTGTTTCTGTTTCAAATGCAAATGATCTCCCAATTTGCAAGATGCTCTTCGGTTCGCAAATTTCGTTGAAAGCACGAAAATTTTGACTGCAAGATGTACATAGCGCAACAAGAAACATGAATTTGCATTGTGGTCTCAGCGAGATAAACTCCTTATCATCTATTCATCTTGTATTGTTTGCAATGACATGAGCAAACGTCGGCTCTCCATAAACATCAATATCTAAATTAAATTAAATGAAATCAATATTTGGTTTGACTTAAGTAATTAAAGCATAAATTGCAGACTACGGAAGTTCTTTGGCTGCAAGATGTATATGACGAAACAGGGAACATAGTTGTTTAATACCGCAAACCCAAACATACTTGCCTAAGTTTTTTGTATTTATTCCAATAGTACTAATATTAGTATATATGCACGGATATTATCAAATAGAAGAAGCTGCAATATATCCAACATACTGAACAAGAACATTGCGTCAACAGTGGAGCCGCTTATGAAAAATTATTCTTAAATGTAAAATGTAAAGAAAGAATAGACCAGTCTTTATTTAGATTGAAGTAATGGGCAACAGAAAGTAAATCTTCTCGTTCATGTTTAACGACACAGGGGAAGAAGGTACAAAATATAATTAAAACAAATACCAGAAATTGGAAAATACTGAAATATGTACATTGATGAAGCTTCTTGACAGTTTTCTTGACGTTCAAACTCTTTATTCGTAAAAAACGAGTTGAATATAAATTTTGGGTTTTGTACTTAATCAGTGTTGCCAACTACATCTATCCTAGTTTTTTGAATACCTTGTCTCTTCTAGATATGGCCTGCTTGCAATGGCTGCTTATTCAACATTCCATTCTTTGTCAAGTATTAATTTCCCTTTGCCGTAGAAAAGTTGGGGTTTAAAGTGCTTTCCTTCCGATGTTCCTGACCCTTGACATTCGAGACAACTTAGAAATGCGATTCGGGCCGATTTCAAAGTGGACAAAGTCGTTTTATGTCACAACAACTATGGCAGGGGAAAAAAATTCAAGTACGCAGTGACTGATATTCTCCCTGTATTCGATCATCTGTTTGGTTGAAAAGCCTACCTGAGGATTTGTATGTTGAACTTCTTTGCTTTATTATAAGAAATTAGAAGAAACGTTCAACCCAGATGAAAAATGAAAATCTGTTGAGGTACGTAACTTATTCGGGCAACAGAGGTGTGGCAAGTGCATCAAATGCTGCAAAACGCACCAACACATGTCTGGCAAGTGTATCAAATATTGTAGATGGCATCATAATATATCTTTCCTCATAGTGGTCGAGTTGATGCCAAATATGTGGAGTCTGCAACTACATCCAGAGGAAACCGAACAAACTTTGACAAAGAACATGGTTTTTTGTCAAGTCGGTTACTAGACCCACATGTAGCTCATCAAACTTTGAAATATAAACTTTCGCAGTGATAATATGTCATTTTATCCACCCATATAGTTTATGTCACCTGCCTCTGGTTACATTCGCAAATGGAGCAATATTTCATGTCATTTACGAACATCACAACCCATTTTGCAAGCCACTGTAAATGCGTCGCCCCCGAGGAAAACAAATTCTTCTGGGATCTGTACAATTCGATACACTTGCCAAATCTGTGTTGTTGGAAGAAGCTATATACTCAATCAAAGAACTATTTTTCACGCGACCTCAAAATCCATTACAATTCCTAGCAAAAAAACAAAGAAGTTCAACAAACAAATCTCAAGGCAACCTTTTCAACCAACCAAAGCATCGAACACAGGGAGAACACCAACCATAACAAAATTGTTCTTTTTTTTTTTCGTTCTCTCTGAGTTTCTCTTGTATAACAAAGTTTTTTTTACTCAAAGCTCACGTCACATAAAACCAGTCTCTCTTCTTTCATCTGCCCCTCAATCACATCTCTAAATTGTCTTACACGTCCATGACCAGGAACATTCGAACGAAGGCACCATAAAGTGCAACTCTTTGATGATAGAGAGAAATGGCAATAAGTATTTAAAAGCAACGCTGGATGATCTTCCGTAGATTTTGTGTTGATTCGTTTTAATGACAGATGTTTTCGATATTTTCGCTTATTAATGCCAATCTTTTCGAATATGTACGTTGAATAGTGACTAGCAACACGTATTAAAATTCCCATATCCGAGCAGATTCTCAAATCTGACATCTAAGATATTCAGAATATTAAAGAAGGACATGACGTCAAGGCCTCTGTGGGTGACAGGTTCATGAACTATGTTGAAGCTTTTAAGAAAACTAAAACTGCACAAGCAAAAAATAAAATAAAAAATTATTTTCACAAATTCAAAATGCAGGCAAAAAGAAATTACCAGATCCCATAATATTCGCCCGCTTATCCATTTTAATGGGAGATGTACTCGAGCTTTCCAGTTATTGAAGCCCATCTTTTCGAACCTGTCTGGTCGGTTCTGACTTTTGAAAACATATTTAATGTGTATTGGGAAGCGATGAAGGTAGCGGGGATGGATCCCTATGTAACAAATGATTCCACTATTTTTGTCTTTTTCTCCACGAGTGTATGTAAATCATACGTAAAGAAAAGTAATTCGAGAATGCTAATTTTTTTGGACATGAACCCTTGAAATTTGAATAGTCCGCAAGTCCAATTGTCAATTTGTATATCGCGGAACTCTGCGTGCTATTTCTAGGACACAGAACAACAGAAGCCGAATTTAGAGCCCGCCACCCCGAGAACCCGCGATCCAAAAAATGCTAACTATTTTTTTTTTTTGTGGTTTTGTCCACCAGCGTATGTAAAATGTACGTAAACTAAACTATTTCGAGAATGCTAAATTTTTTGGACACCAGGCCCTTAAAATTACAATAGCCCGCAAGTCCGATTGTCTCCGGTTGTCAATTTTCAGTCGACTACCGCGAGAACCCGCGATGCAAAAACTGGCAAAGTATGGGATGAGGGATCTGTGCATGCTTTATATATCTACTTTATAAAATCACATATTTCCTATGTTTAATTTATGCTTTCCAGGAAACTTATAATTTCATAAATTTCAATCTCTTATGTCCAGGAGCCCTTCTTTTAAAGAAAACTTATTTGGGAATGCTAATGTATACACCAAACACAACCTTGCGGAACTCTCTGTGCTATTTGTAGGGCACGGAACAACATAAGCCCAATTTTCAGCCTGCCACCCCGAGAACCCGCGATCATTAACTTATGCTGTCCAGGAAACCTATAATTTCATAAATTGCATTCTCTTATGTCCAGGAGCCCTTCTCTTAAAGAAAACTAATTTGGTAAAGCTAATGTATACACCGGACATGACCTGTCATAGTTCGATAGAACCTATCCGCGAAGCCGCATCCATAAAACTGGCTAAGTATGCAACCGAACGACAGTCAGTCAGAATGACCATAGAAATGCGAGAAACTATAGAGTCAGAAACGCAGTTTACAAGGGGAAAATAAAAGGGAGAGATCAATTGTATCTCCCACACAACAAAATGCACTCTCATAACTATGAAACCATAGCAACACAGAATCGATGGAAAAAGCATCGACAGCTATGAAATATGCTTTGAGGTTGACAAACTCTGCTTCAACGCGTAAGAGATGCAATTTATATCGCCTGCAATTTTTTACTCTATTATTTTATCTTAATAGTATTCTATGCAAACTCCACTGCAAAAAAATGTACCCAGAGATCCAACTGCAGATGCAGCATCCCAACACTGCAAACCCTGGGCAAACAAGAACAAGCAACAAATAAGAACCCAAGTGCAGGCATAGGACTGGAACCCTGCAAATAAGGCCCATCTATAGGCGCATGACCAGAACCCTGCAAAGTCGAATCAAGCAACAATAAACAACTTACATCGAAGAAAGAAGCAAGCAACAACCACTCCCCCAAGCAAACATGCAAACTGCAACAACACGAACAGGCAAGCAAGAACAACAATAACATGCAAATAAGAAATCAGTGTCATGCAAAAAACAAGCATGGACTAGTGAACCAACAATAACATGACGAAAATGTCTTGTAACAAGCATGTTAAGTAACCATTCAACACTACCAAACCTGTTAGGTAAACATTTAAGTCTGTCAGAAATGCTCTGTAAACATTTAAGAAAAAAAATCAACGTGGCAGGTCTCTGATGTATCCCAAAAAAATTATTGTATTTTTTGTAACAATAGTTCGAACACCAGAGAATGTATTGGAAGGCCAAACTTTCGATATGAAACCATATCAAACATTGCCATAAATTTAACTAGCATAAAATGCTAAACCAAACATTCGAATTAATGCTAGCATTGCTAGCATTAATCCACCTTCGAGGAATGCATAATAAAATATATGATTCAAAAAGATCATATACGATCAAATACTTTGGATATGCCAACATATATAACATTGGGAATAGTGAAGCCGACAATAAGACCTCCAATCCCTTGTCCAATCAGATCATGACAAATATGGTACTTTTTTTTATATAAAAATCGATGTTTTCAGTTCCCTGGTTCCAGCAATAGATAATCTGGAAATATTTTTGGTCAAAGGACAGACTAATATGAAGTCAACAATTTATCGATAGCTATAGTCCCTCTATGCCTACGGCAGGGACTAATAAGAATTACATGTTGCATTGAAGTAAAAACCAAAAGAAAAAAGTGCATGTCCATGAGAGGAAGAGCAGTAAGAAAAACAATCAAGATTGATGTTGTGCTTCTTCAATGTTGTCTCTAAGGCCTCCATCTTTTAAAAACTTTTAGACTCTAAATGACCATCTCACCCACAAAAATTGCAATTTCTATTAGTCTTCTTGGTATTTTTATTTTGGTCCTTTATCACCTGGGAGTAGAAGTCGACTGAGAGGGTTTAGGGCCCTTATTTTGCTCATTGTTATGATGATGTTGCTTCTTTGGATGTTTGGATTTATCTTTATGTTGGACCAGCAAGGTTTTGTTAGATGTGCTTGTAGTGTTGATCACTCCAATATGCAAAAGCTAATCTTGCTCTCTAATAAAAGAATCACAAATAGACTCAAGTGATGATGTTGTGTAAAAATCCCCTAGAGCTTTTCT
Source organism: Picea engelmannii (assembly GCA_009831015.1). NCBI lineage: Eukaryota > Viridiplantae > Streptophyta > Pinopsida > Pinales > Pinaceae > Picea > Picea engelmannii. The sequence continues at coordinate 105,242 of ML788666.1, forward strand.
AGTGGAGTGAAAAGTAGATACAAAAATAGAATATGTACTACCAAGCTTAGCAAGAATATCATATATGCATCGGTCATCCTTCATATCTATTTTATAGTCTTTAAGTAAAAATCTAAGTGTTTTGAAGTTAGATAAATAATCTTCAATGCAAGAGACATCACTGGGATTCAAATAAATTAATTGGTTTTCAAGTTGGTGGCCTCAAATCACACTGTGTTTAGCAAATACAACTTGTATCTTATCTTGATCTCCACATGGGTCATCAATTCCTTGAAGGTGAAATCATAAATCACTAGAGATGGACATTCAGATTCATCCACACATTTTTCCATTTTTATTATCCCATTTGGCTTTCTTTGTGACATCGATGGGGGATTTTTCTTTTCCCAAGGTAATCTGGTATAGTTCTTTACTTCGAAGTACATCCTCCATGTGGGATTTCCACGAGAAGTAGGTATTGTTGAGTTTTAATGGTTAGCTCATGTAGATGCAGTTTATTTCATTTTAGCATTATTTGAACCATAAACATTGACTGCAACAACAATGCAATAACTGCAATAAACCAAGATCACAAGAAGAATAACCATGCACAAAAGACACCAGAAATATCATAGGAAAACCCTTCTCAACCAAGGGAAAAACCCAACAATCCTTTGCCACAGTGCCAAGAGAAGATCTGCCATTCCACCACCAAACCTAGCACACAATAGGGTGTTCCTATGACTGAGAAACCTATCTCCTAGAGAAGTGTGAATTGCAGTCCTCATAATTTCAGACCAAGCGTTTAGCATGCGAGAGATATGATCCACAATAGGGATCTATCTCTTATTTATACAATGCTTAACTCAACCAAAAGACATGACACTTGGCACAATAGGGCCAACCTATACAATTTAATAATATAATTAATAATTACACAATATTAATTATATTTGCATGGTGGGGCCGAATTTTACCCTTTACAACATAAATTAGGGTTTTACCAAAGTCTCACTCTCTGAAAATATAGCAAGGGATCTCACATCCTCTAGTGCTTAGCCACTAGGGACACATCCACATGTGCTCATCCACAAAGACGTGACTCTCAACAGATTAACTCAACTGAATCCATAGAAGTACCATATGGTGAACCATCTCAAGCCGACTCAACTAAGTCCATAGAAGTACAAGGCAGGAGACCTTCTCAAGACGACTCAACTCGGTCCAGAGGATTACAAGGCAGGAGACCATCTCAAGTCATCTCAACTCAGTCCAGAGGAGTAGACAAGAGACCACATGTCATCACAACTCAGTGCAGAGTCTGACGCACACCCATCACATGGGCACACATCGTCTCAATTCAGTCCAAAGGAGAACGACACACCCATCACATGGGCCCTCTCACAGATCGACTCAAATCAGTCCATGGGAGAACGACATGGAGAATGTCACATGATGTTGCAATCATCAACACTCCCTCTCAGCTAGGGAGGCATTCTCCACCAGACCAAGTCTCTCACGGAAGTACTTGAACTTCGTCCTGGCAAGCGGTTTGGTGAAGACATTTGCAATGTGTGTAGAAAGGTATTGCACGTGTACTGCTTTCCTATGCACCATAGCTATGATACAATGGTATTTTATCTCAATGTGTTTCAATTTATCGTGAAACACAGGATTCTCTGAGAGCTTCACACAACTCTGGTTATCGCAATGGATAATAGTGGAATCCATCTCATGACCAAATAAATTTGCAAGGAGCTTGTGAAGCCACACTGCTTCGTGGACTTCCACACATAAACCTATGTACTCTGCTTCTACGGTACTCAAATCCACAGAGCTTTGTTTCCTACTACACCAGGAAACCATGGCAGATCCTAAAGTAAAACAAAAACCAGATGTGCTCTTCCGGTCTGCTACGATCCTTGCCGAGTCTGCATCGACATATCCCTGCAATCTCGTGTCTACACTGGAGGCATATCTCAGGCCATATCCAACTGTGCCTCATAGATATCTCAACACATGCTTCGCTGCTATCCAGTGAGTCTGTCTCGGCTGACTCATAAACTAATTGACTACATTCACTGCATAGCATATATCAGGTCTGGTGTTAACCAGATACATCAATGATCCAATCAGTTGTTTGTAAATATGTTGATCAATCTCGCCTGAATTGGAAGAATCCTCATTCATCTTCTTCAAGTTCATCATTGTCGGTGTAGGCATGGATTTGCAGTCCATCATCCCAAATATCTTCATTGTATATTTTCCTTGACTTAGGAAAATCTCATTAGTCCTCTACCATACTTATAGTCCAAGAAGTAGTGCATCATACCAAGGGCCTTCATCTCAAATTTAGAAGCCAATGCACACTTGCATTCAACAGTAAGGCTTTATGAATCATATAGGACCAAAACTCAAGCACTCGTCACCAACAATGTTGTAGTATAGGTTTGGATCAACAACACTCTTGTTGAAGCCCAAACTCATCAAGTGTCCAACAATCATGCTCGAGGTGCCTGATTTAGTCCATACAAGACTTTCTTCAACCTATATACATGAGATTCCTTCCCATGTGTCACGAAACCATTTGGCTGCTTGATGTAAGATTCTTCCTCATTCTCACCATTGAGAAAGGCTTGTCTTTACACTCATCAAATGTAGTCTCCTACCCATGGATGTTGCAAGATCAATAATCGTACAGATGAAGTGTATTTGGGAAACAAGAGCAAATGTATCCTCATAATATATTCCCTCCACTTGAGAGAATCTTGTAGCCACAAATCTCGCTTTGTACTTCTCGACACTTCCATCAGTTGCATGTTTGATCTTATAGATCCAGTTGGAATTTACTACAGACTTCCCTTATGGTCTTAGAAATGTATCCCACACATCATTTTTCATGATGGACTGATACTCTTCTGTCACAACATCTTGCCAAACCTGCTGACTTGCTGCTTCTCCATGACAAGAAGGTTCACTATTAATGATGTGGCTCATGGATGAAACATAGCTCAACAATCTTTATGGTCTCTTGCTCTCTCGGAATGTACCTCGAGGAGCTGCATGTCCCTCTACCTCCTGTAGAGTTTTTTGAGCCCATGCATGCCTTTTGTGGCCTATTGTAATGTCTCTGGGAACTCAATTGGAGCTACGAGATCAAGTAGATTAACTGGATCAATGATTGTCTCCCTCTGAACTGTTGAAGGGGGAGAAGGTATTGTCTCTTACTTATTCTCAAATAGTTTGACTCTCTCCAAGTCAAGTGACTCCCTCTGAAGTCTGAAGGATACACATCTTCCTTTTTCGGTGTTGCTAACCTGGAGACATTCCATGTCTTCTCAGGTCCTCTACAGTATTATGTTGGCCTCTCGTACCAGGATAATAACCAATATGACCTCCCATAGGTATAACAATCAAAATGGCCTCATGTACCGGGATAATAACCAACCAACACAAATGGGCTCTCGTACCAGGGATAATAGCTCTTCAATAATGAAATAAGAAATCTGGCCTCCCATAAAGATAACAACCAATATGGCCTCCTATACCAGGGTAAAAACCAAGATGGCCTCTTGTAGGGATAACAACCAAAATGGACTCATGTACTAGAATAGTAACCAAGATGGCCTCCCAAAGGGATAACAACCAAAATGGCCTCATGTTTTAGGATAATGACCAACCAAGAAAAATTTGGACTCCCGCACCAGGGATAATGGTCCAAGTCATGAGGGCTCCCACACCAGGGATAATACCCTTCATTATCAAAAGCAAGCTACTGCAAAGTAATGATGAAATCAATTAAGTAAAGTAGTACAAGACTTACTTAGTCTGCAATCATGCTCAATCTTTCTTTAGGTCCTTCTGAGAAAGTTGAGATAGAGAAGAACTCCTCGTCGTTCTTGCTTGTAGTTATTGACTTCTTTTGAGGTGGCTAAAGTTGCTTTCCTCTCTTCTCGCATAATGACAAGGGCTTGAAACCTTGCACATCACTAGTTGCAAGTCTAGTCTCTTCACTAGAGCTTGAATAGGATGTGCTTTATAACACACACTCAAAAAGTCACCTCCAGTATCAATTTTTGAAATCAGTACAATTTGCAACATACCTCTCACATCAACTATCTTCAAGCTTTCATCATTCTAGATAGTAATTCATGTTTGATGATTTGACAAATGGATGGCACATCCTTTTCTAATATTCATTAAATTTATGTCACTATTTCTTCATCGTTGCCTCAGATCTTAAAATCTGCGTCAGGATGTTGTTTGAATGCTCCTCAGATTTTCTTTGAAAGTTGTTTCAAAATAGGCCTGAATATTCGCCCTTAACTGCCTCAGACTTTCCCTTTATCACAACTCCAAATCTTCCCTTTGTTTAACCTTAGAACATGTGAGAAATATGCCCATAAAGATTGTCTTATATTGTTGTTCCACACAGTCCAGGAGACTTCATTTAGTCTCCCAATCTATTGCTACATGTCTGTTGTCCCTTCTAGGGTGTTGGGTTGCCTTCCTTAGGTAGGTTGTACCTCTGTTAGGCCTTATATGACCTCTGCGGCTACCAAGAAGCCTGTGACTGTCCTTCATGGACATGACACACCCTAACCATGCCTTTTCTTGATTCTTGTAGCTGCCAAGTATAGGCATGTGGCCTATCCTAACTCTGCGGCTCCCTTTCTCTTCAAAACAAATTTATTTCAAGGGTCAATGGTTGCCTCAAAACCATCTTAAAACAATCCGATCTCCTGCCCTCAGAAATTGACCTTTTTTACCTCGGGTTTCTCGTTGTCATTTCCACAAAAAATCTGCCTCCAAGATACCTCAGAGCATGCCTCAGATTTCTTTCAAAATATGGTTTATAATTTGTTTAATTTTGTAGTTAAGTATGTCGTTCAGTCTCCTTCTAGTTGCGGCAGCCCTAGAGGGGTTTCCCCATGTGGTAACTACTTTAAACAGTGCTCGACCTAGGCTAATATACTTACAACCAACCTTTAACCTCACCACAAAATTAAAGTAAAGGTCTAATCCTTCTTTTTACATCAATGATAGGGGTGCTAGCAGCCTCAACCTTCCACGAACTTCCTTGTGCAATGGTCTTCTTCAAGAAACTGCTTTGATACCATGTTGAGTTTTGATGGTTAGCTCATGTACATGTAGTTTATTTTATTTTAGCATTATTTGAGCCATAAACAATGACTGCAACAACAATACAATAGTTGCAGTAAACCAAGATCACAAGAAGAATAGCCATGCACAAAAGACACCAGAAATATCTTGGGGAAACCCTTCTCAACCAAGGGAAAAACCTAGCAATCCTTTGCTATACTGCCAAGAGAAGATCCACCATTCCAATACCAAACCTAACACACAATAGGGTGTTGCTATGACTAAGAAACCTAGCTCCTAGAGAAGTGCGAATTGACGTCCTCATAATTTCAGACCAGGCGTTTAGCATGTGAGAGATATGATCCACAATGGGGATCTATCTCTTATTTATACAATACTTAACTCAACCAAAAGACACGACACTTGGCACAATAGGGACGACTTGTACAATTTAATAATATAATTAATAATTACACAATATTAATTATCTTTGCATGTTGGGGCTAACTTGTACCCTTTACAACATAAATTAAGGTTTTACAACAGTCTCACTCTCTGACAATATATCAAGGGATATCACATCCTCCAGTTCTCAGCCACTACGGACACGTCCACCTGTGTTCATCCATAGGGATGTCACTCTCTACAATTAACTCAACTGAGTCCATAGGAGTACCATTTGGAGAACCAAGTCAAGCTAACTCAACTAAGTTCATAGGAGTACAAGGAAGGAGGCCATCTCAAGCTGACTCAACTCAGTCCAGAGGAGTACAAGGAAGGAGACCATCTCAAGTCATCTCAACTCAGTCTAGAGGAGTAGATAAGAGACCACACGTCATCACAACTTAGTCTAGATTCTGACGCACACCCATCACATGGGCACACATTGTCTCAACTCAATCCAGAGGAGAATGACACACCCATCACATGGGCCCTCTCACAGATTGACTCAACTCAGTCTAGAGGAGAACGACCTGTAGAATGTCACACGACGTTGCAATCATCAGCAAGTACTAGTAAGAAAAATATCATTTGGACTAACCATATTAAAATATGTAGATTATATCAATTCAAAAGTTGAAACTAACTATCTGGATGGAAATATCTCGAAAAAATAGGAAGTTTATAAAGAAGGGCACTTAAAATGGACGTCGAATGTCAAAGTTATGCCCTTTTTAAGAAAGGCATAAAAGGTAACCAAAGTGCCACACTGATGGTAGAGGTTGACCCTCGTGGTGATGGATGCACAATGAAGTTGCTGAGTAAAAATAATCCCTTCCTTCTCTAACATTGCCTATAAGCTCACTTTTACAAATAAGTTACTTATGAAGTGACCCACTTTTATAAAACAAGTGAAAATCACTTGAACTCAAGATCTCTTATTAAATAAAATAACTTTCAACCAAGTGAGTTAATGCAAAATGTATAACAAGTTTTTTTTCTTTTCTAAAAACATCGAGAAATTCCACCATATGCACAAATTGTTACAATAGTTCAAAAAGGAAACCAGATCCAATCCCCGACAAAATATTAGTGTTTTCCAGTCATAATCACCTAGTCTGATAGAGCAAGAAACATAGTTATGTCCAAAGTTTTATTCACAACTACATATGGCTTTACTCAAGCCAGCTATACCAGCCGAGCTAAAACTGAAGACAACGACCTAGTATCACTACTATATTCAACTTGGGAAAAATTAAATTGACACCTATAAACCATAATTTGTTGAACCCATTAGCCTGACACGTCCTCTGAGGGTTGGTCATTATTTTGCTTAGTGTTTCCCTCACTGTATGACCCCATCGCGCCCTTCTTCTTTTCATCCAGGTTAATTAGACAACTCACCAAACCTGAAAGGCTCGAGGAGCCCTTCTTGTTCTCCTATTTCTCAAGCATCTGAGAGGTTGTGGACACCTTGAACCTGATACCATATTGCGACTTACATAACAACTCAAATTTCCCCTCCAGGTTGTGAATTGCATGAAGGAGGTTTGTCTACTCCCTCTTAGTTCTCTGCAGAGCCTATTCCACCATGGCCTTCACAATCTAATATGTCTCAATTATCTTGAAGGAATTCGTCTCTCTTGTTTTGAAGTAGAAGGGGTCCTCTACCCAGTCCTCCATCTTCTCCAACACTCCTCTATCTATCGTGTCCAACCTTTGCTCTCGAACCCACTCTTCCTCTTCCTTGACTACCCTCTTTTCCTCCTTAGAACACAACTCCACAAATCTGTTTCCCACCACCCATGCCTCTCTTGTTGCTCGAGTATTGGTCACTAAAACATGGGAAGTGGAAGCTTCTCTGTCATGCCGCCCCCCACACCAAGCTTTCCCTTTCCTACTCCAATGTCGAGCCATCTTAAAAACTAACCACCTTAGGAAGCAAGTCCCACAAAAATCGCCCATGAAAAATACTACCTTACTTTCCAGATCCCCTCTCACCCCAACTTTAGATGGACCAAAATTGGAGCCGAGATCCCACTTCGCTACCTACTGGGTCTCCCAAACAACACCTTCATTCACGAGAATGTCATTCATATCAACCTCTCAGTCATTCCTCGTACTCTTATGCACCATCATAGAACCACAATGTCGAGCCTTCAACTCAGAACAATAACACATGTTACGTCTCTGGTCCACTTCCAGAAGATTCAACACATTTGGGCATGAATGTTGTGTACCAACTCCAATCCCTATCAGTTGACGCTCATACAATTTCATCATACCACACGTTCTTCTCCCTCTTACGTGCCTCATCTCCTTCATTTGAACTTGACACTTAGGTACTTGCCACCTACGCCAACCTCCTACCATGTGTTCTATGCAAAATTCTAGTCGTGTCGGGCAACAAAGTTGCCACGTGGGATCAGGGAGTCCCGCTAGCATCCACCCCATATGGGGAAAATGTATAACATGTGTTATGAAGGAGGAGGTGGGCCTTTTTTCTTTCTTTCTTTTTTGTAACTCTTTGCCTCAAGGTGTGTGCTTACCCCAAAAACTTCAACATGGCCACAGACAAAAACAAGCGAAATTTCGAAGAAAATTGATTTTGAAACTTAACAATAATGAGGTTAGATTTTTATTAGCTTACCCTAAAAATGCGAGTTTTCTCTTTATTTTTATTTGTTGAACGCACATAAAGCGTATAACAAAGAGCATATGTAGCAAAGAAAAAAAGTTTCACTCTATTTTTTTATTTTTTGAGATTGCACAGAGTGCATGACAAAGAACATACACAAACTAGAAAGACTAGCAAATTAGGAATACAGACAAAAAAACCAAAATATTAACACAATAAAAAATAAAATAAAAAATGTGTAATCAAACTCTATACCTTTGGATCTAACAAAAGGGTCGTATCTTGGGAAAAAAAAAATATTCTGGGTGAAACAAAAAGTGTTTCCAACTGAAAGCAGTGCTCCAGACACAATGGAACAACCCGCTTGGCCCAAAATTTCACAGAATAACTGAACCTCATCAATCTTTTGATGTATGCAACAACACATGTTCAAGATCTTGATAAACAATGAGAACATGTCTTCATATGGGTTCTAATACCATGTTTGGCAAAACAAACTATTTCCACACAACATAAACACCTTAAGCAATCACTCACACAACCAGATCAAAGATCATTACTTCTATGTTTTTACGTGGTTAAAACCCTCAATGAGGAAAGAAGTCCACGATCCCAACCAACACGACCACTTGAGACAACATATTAATGCAAAAATAAAATTGTACATTCATAGTTGATTTTCAAAAAATGACCCTTCATGCTCTTTAAACATAAACCATGGACGATTTGAGTGTTAAGCCACATATCAATATGCCTGTTAGTATCAAGGATAATATAATTCGTCAGATCACTTTATGTCTAGAACATATCGTGACCGTCAAATTACATTAATAGAAATACATAAGAATGTGTATTAATGAAACACACTAAAGAAGCGCACTTTTACTTAAAGATACATTAGACCAAGTTGATCTTAACTAAATCATAAGTGTCTAAATATCCTAACATAGGTATGTATTCCTAGTGTTTTGGTTATTTTAAGGAAACTTTTTTGTCTTTGGGTGGTCTGTCTCTATGGGAATGTTGTTGCTTGGTATGAAAATTTCAAGCCCTATACTCATAATTTAATTCCTTGGTTTGGTGATTGCAATTTATGGATTCTTTGTTGGTTTGGTTGAGTTTATCTTAGGTTTAGCATCGTGGTTCTATTGGACTATATGGCTTTGGTACTTCATTTTAGAGTAGCTCCTTGTTTCTATGATAACACTCATGGAATACTTAGAATTGCAAGATATCAGGAGAGTTTTAATATCATATGAGGAAATGATCCAAAGTAGCAAAACTTATGTATTCACTATTACATTGAAGGTGCATGATAATGAGAAACATATAATTTCTTAAATTACTTCTATCATGGGTACTTTGGTTCAATTAATGCAACAAATTGCCATACTTGAGGTTGAATGTGACATTATAAGGAACTTGGTCATCAACCTACATAAATATGCTCAATATGGGGCTTCCAATGAGAGGATGTATGTAAATTCGGGTTATGGAGAACCAAAGGAAGAGGCTACGGTACACCATCTCCTTGAGGATATTGAGATAGGGGAACATGAGTTTGTGCCAACCAACATGGGCCTGGAAGAGGCCACAAGCTGCCATATTTTCTGATAAGTTTGTGTTTTTTTAAAGTTATTAGCATATTAGGCACTTTTTATAAAATCTATAGTAGCAGTAAATACTATGAAAATTTAGCTAGTAGACATATGTAAATCTTGTATTTTGATATGGAATTGTTTATCTTGTTTGAATTTGAAGACATACAATATGATATGATAATGTTGTTTAGCTCAGTTACATTTTTTATTGATATAATTTACCCAGTTTCGATTAAAAGAAAATCGAGTGCCTAGTGATTAATATTGTATTGGAGCTTTGCTCAATTATAGGTTTCCCCCTTAAAGAGGCAAGTGAACATTGCTTCATATTCAAAATATCAACAGGTTTGCCTATTGTTGAGGTTCTATACTTTGGCTCTATTTTCTTTTCTTTTTTCGCAATTACATTTATGTTGATTTAAACCCGTGGTCCATTCTGTTAACCATGAATTATTGAGTGAGATAGTGTAAGCTTTGGGGCACTTAATAAATTCAAGATCATGGATTTACCACTATTATTTATTTTTGTTTATTGCATTAGGTCCTAAATTTTTTAACATTAAAGGTTGGATGTTAAATTTGTTAGTGTTTTAGTGTATGTACATGGTACACCTGCAACACATATTTTTCACCAAGCTTATAAAAACACTTCACTCCTCTTGATGCAACAAATATTAAGGGCATTGGGAAATGGAGTTTCTTCTAAGTGTTGTGTATGTGTTATATTCTTTACAAAATTGATCTCATGTACTGTACACTGTTAGGAGAGAAAGGGGGGTAGAAAAAAAATTTGGCAGTTTTTTGCGTCTGTTTTTGGAAATTTTTTAGCACATTGTTTTCGCTAATGGTTTTCTAACTCTGGTTAAGGAATTAGGGTTGTTGACTAATTCGGGTCAATGGATTAGGGGTTTGGATGTCGCGGGATCATATATACATACTGTATTGTAAACAATGAAAAAGATGATGAATAAAAGATTAGAGGTGCAACTCTAAACAAGTTGTTGGTTTTCTCGGTTTGGGTTTCCAAGGTAAAATCTTTGTGTAATGTGTGTGTGTTCCATTGTATTTTTTCTATTTTTATTAAGAATCTATTTGTAGTAATTAATTGTACAAGGTTAAAATATACATTTGGTATCAGAGCAATTATTGGCTTCAGGGGGATGCTTTTGTGGTCAAGCGTTTGGCTCGGGTTTGTGATAAGCCTTGTTACAATGGGAGATCTGCGGTATTGATTCTTCAGGTGAGAAGAAATGGTGAGCAGTTTGAAAATAGAGATCAAGAATTTTAATGGGCAAAGTTTTGAGTTGTGGAAGCTTAAGATGGAATATTTGTTGGTGGACAAAGATCAATGGACTGTTGTTGATCCAAGTATTGCACCTACATGAACATCGACATAAGACTGGACAAAGTTGAAGGAGGAGAGCACAATCTAGTTGTGTATCTTAGATTCAATATTATTGAATGTGTCGGGGGAAGCTACGACCAAGGCTTTATGGAATAATTTGGGGACTTTGTATCAATCTAAGCCCATGGTAAGCAAATTTTTCTTGCGAAAGAAGTTGTATAACCCGAGGATGAAATATGGATACTCGATGACATAGCACATGAACACCTTCAATACTGTGGCAAGTCAGTTATTATTTGTTGATATCAAGATTGTTGATGAAGATAAGTGTATCAATTTATTGTTGTCTTTACCAAACTTGTGGGATAGTCTGGTTGTGGCCATAGGTGGTGTTAGCACTAGAAGTCTCACCTAGACTGCTTTAGGTGTGAGCCTAGTACCCATCAGAAAGATAAAAATGTTTTCAATGTGTAGCAAATGGGTGAGATATTCAGTTTATAATATCAACACAAAACCTCCATGAAATACACACCAACAAGCAAGGCTTTGAATAGCTTCAAATCAGTTCTTTGAGATACCAATAGGAAGATGAAAGACTTAGCAAGGAATACGAGATACATGCATCATGTTACATCAAGTAGTTATGAAACACATATAGCAGAAATATCATTGAATAAGAACCTTCTAATCAACAAGAGAGAGCACGTTGATTATACTTGCATCAATTACAAACAATAAATCATTTATTGTAGCAAGGAACAAGCATAGTGATGAATCCTTTATCAATAATTAACATCAAAGTGAGATAGAAACATAGATGTGAAAGTAGGAAAGGAAACTAATCATTAACTATTAAAGATTCTTGAATCTGATACATACATCTGGAAACTCCGTTACAGTTGAAAATTGAAGACAAGAGTCTCACTATATAACCATTTGAACCATCTCATAGAGTTACAATGCATATTAAATAACAAAACATCCAAAAATATCTCTACAATTCGCTACATAGCTTCTACATAGGATTTTATGCCTAAGAGAGGCATGGAACTAGGGGCACAACAAAAATGTAACAACAATGCTATATTCTAGGAAAATGTTGGCATCATTAAAGACAATTGTTGACAACTCGATGCATGTTGCTTAACTGTAGGCAGATCCTTGAGGCAGGTGGCCCTTGATGTGGAATTGATATTTGAGGAGCTTATCTGAACTCACTCTGACACCTAGTAGTCATCATCAACTCAAAATCCTTGTGACACCCAGTTCACAGCACTTGCGCTACAAACTGTCCTAAAATGACCAGTTTGCAGTGCCTTTGACAACACATGCCACAAACTTTCCTGTAGATGAGTTTTTACATCCAAAATGATTTCAAGTGTTTAAAGCTTGCACAAAAAGTTGGGAAACCCTTCTAGAACCTGCTACAATCTTCTGAAACATGAAGTAACCTTTGCATAAGTCACATGAATATGGTAACCTCGGTTTAAGACAAAAATAATTACTCATGTTATAAGTATGTGTACAAAAGTAAACCATGACAAAAAATGATGCTCATGTAGAAATAATATCTTGTCTTCATCTTTTCATGGTACTTCTTCTAGTAGCCATGTGAGCTAACATATCCAAATTCCTTTTTGCTACCTGCTCCTTGAAGGGTTGCAATTCTGCTTTCAACCTCCTAATTTCAGCTTGGCAAGCTCTCTTCTGTCTATACACATTCTTCAACTACCTATGCAAAGGTCGAGATCTCTTAGCCACATATCTTACTTTATCAATAGTCTTTTCATATAAATCTAACATATTCTTCAGCTTGATTCGAGCCTCCATATTTTACTTGATGATTTCTCCATAGATGTAGGTTCTGCCACAGGAGAAACTTGTCTATTAGGAAGTTGTGAGGGACCACCTACAATTGTTTTATCGATAAACTGAATGGATTTGTCACTTATGATTATCTTCCTCTTTTTGCTTGACTCTGAGTGCATAGTCTTCTTAGCAGGAGTAGGTGTTTGTCTTTTTTACTGTGGTGTGTGAGCAACATCTGGCTGAAAACCTGATGTGGCTAGGAAAACCTCCTAGTCAGTATTGGTCTTCTTCAACTCTTAACCAGAGTGAAAAACATTGGTATCCACTTTCTTAGATTTAGCTTGGACTCTATCTGACATCTTAGCAATACTCCTGAAAAGATAAAAGGGAAGGTTCATGGACTCTTTCCCAGTAAAGTGTAGTAGCAATCTGATATGGTATTGATAAACCATATCAAACCTTCCTTCACAAGTGAAGTATTTCTGAATAACTCTGAGCATTTTGCCAAAATACTCCAACATATGACTTCTTGGCACTCCCTTGGATAGGTTGTCTCCTTGATATTCAGTTTTTAGGAATTCCTTGGAAAAAGTAGAATTCAAAGACATGGCTTTAAACCATTTTTCACCACAAGCAGGTATCTACATGGCTATAAAAATAGATTTCTCCAAGACTTCAAACTCCAATTCCCCCACCTTAATATTTGTCCCACTGAAATTTAGTGCAAAGTTTTTAGCAACCTTAGGATGTCCTCTTTGCATTTTCTCACAAAAAAATCAGGCAATCCACTCTCTGGAATGCTTCCTTGAAAAATGGTTCAGAATTTATAAGTTGCAAGTCATGTGGCTCATCCCTGACAATTTATCCCCCTTTTTGAACCTTCTTACCTTGTTGACTGTCCATGATAGTTGTTTTGAAAACCCTTTATCCAATTATAACAATGTGTTATAAGAGGTATGATAAAAACAAGAAAATTAGGATTTTTGATAGAATTCGTACAATTTAGGGTTTACTTGAATGAAATATTTATGTACAACAACAATGAGAGAATGAAAGGCCTGGAAGTAGGAGATGAGAGGAAAAGAAAAAAATACCAAATTGCATGAGGCCGTAGTCAGGAAAAAATCATAGCATTTATGTTTGAAACAGAGGATTCACAACACACGGTTGAGTTTGCAGCGCACAGTTTGGACTAAGTTTTAATGAAAAGGTTTGCAAAACTTCCAAGTGTGAAAAGGAAAATGACTTTGAAAAAGATAAAACCTCAGACCTGAGTGAAGCACAATCAAGGAGGGTTTGGCTTAGTGATAAAACATAACATTCACAGCGCCTTAAACACATATAATTTGTAGCACCATCAAGAAAAAGTAGTGGATAAGGTCATTGCTGTTAGAAATGGCTGCAAATTGATCTTATTGGTATAAAACAAGAAACTTGAATATGCAAAGGCTTAAGATAGCAATATTGTAGTTTTTTTTTATCAGTGCAAGGAGTTTGCAGCGTAGATACTATGCAACAGTTTGCAGTGTACATAAAAAGTCACAACAACTAGAACCTAATATAATAAACATTTAGACAGTGCACAATCATTTAATGGGGTATCTAGTATATCTGAAACTTCAACTGTTGTCTCATGAGCTAGACTGGAATTTTCCTGGAAGCACTCAATCCACCTTCATCTGCTATAGACAGTTCGTAGCACCATAATTCAAACCAATTGGTAGCGTGTTTAATTCAAATCGATAGACATGTTTCTTCAAACCTACCTGAAGAACATGATGAATTAAAGACATTGAAAACAATAAGATATCCCTTGACACATTTCCAAGGAATAATGATATGTGATTAGTGCATGAGGTACTTTATTGATATGTTGCGAACTTTCAGGTGAGTTTGCAACAAGTCGACTTGACACTTGATTTTACCCTCAAACGGTCGAAAATGACACAAGGAACCTTTGTACACCCCTTTGAGACAAGACACATGATAATGATAATTTTAAGACCAAGGGTGTGAACAATGTTGACCCCTATTTCTTTCATGATGATGAACACTATCATGACACCAAGACTCTTACATGGACTAAGGTCAAATTTATTTTCTCATGAAAGAATCAAACATAATTTATTGACATAAGACATGACTCAAAACCTAAAAATAAAAAGACACTATGACTAGAAACTTAAAAAATTTGACCCCTACACATCCTATGTGCTAACAAGTACTAATACAACTACTTTAAGTTTTGATGATGTAGTTTCATCCTTGTTGTAGGAGGAGATGAGGTGGAAGAACATGGAAGGATAGAGCATCAATGCATTATTTGCAATAGGATGCTCCCAAGAAAGAAATAGATCTAAGTCCTCAAGTGGGAGAGCTAAATCTAAGAGAAGATCTAAATCTCCTGAAAAGTTTGTATATGTATGTTGGAGACGTGGAAAATAAAAGCACTATAAGAAGCAATGTAGATCAAAAAATGTTGAGAGAGGGAAGGGATTTGATGATGCTCCTTATACATAATCAAAAACCTTTGTGAATGAAGGAGGGGATTTGTACTTGGCTTCTTCAAGGACACATGCAAATCATGAGGCATGGCTAGCCGACTTAGGTGCATCCTTTCATATCACTCCTCACAAGGAATGGTTTTGTGGATATGAAAAGTATGATGGAGGTGATGTTTTCTTATGTGATGACTCGACAAC
>ML788666.1:120959-133792 GCA_009831015.1 Picea engelmannii
TGTTTGATGATTTGACAAATGGATGGCACATCCTTTTCTAATATTCATTAAATTTATGTCACTATTTCTTCATCGTTGCCTCAGATCTTAAAATCTGCGTCAGGATGTTGTTTGAATGCTCCTCAGATTTTCTTTGAAAGTTGTTTCAAAATAGGCCTGAATATTCGCCCTTAACTGCCTCAGACTTTCCCTTTATCACAACTCCAAATCTTCCCTTTGTTTAACCTTAGAACATGTGAGAAATATGCCCATAAAGATTGTCTTATATTGTTGTTCCACACAGTCCAGGAGACTTCATTTAGTCTCCCAATCTATTGCTACATGTCTGTTGTCCCTTCTAGGGTGTTGGGTTGCCTTCCTTAGGTAGGTTGTACCTCTGTTAGGCCTTATATGACCTCTGCGGCTACCAAGAAGCCTGTGACTGTCCTTCATGGACATGACACACCCTAACCATGCCTTTTCTTGATTCTTGTAGCTGCCAAGTATAGGCATGTGGCCTATCCTAACTCTGCGGCTCCCTTTCTCTTCAAAACAAATTTATTTCAAGGGTCAATGGTTGCCTCAAAACCATCTTAAAACAATCCGATCTCCTGCCCTCAGAAATTGACCTTTTTTACCTCGGGTTTCTCGTTGTCATTTCCACAAAAAATCTGCCTCCAAGATACCTCAGAGCATGCCTCAGATTTCTTTCAAAATATGGTTTATAATTTGTTTAATTTTGTAGTTAAGTATGTCGTTCAGTCTCCTTCTAGTTGCGGCAGCCCTAGAGGGGTTTCCCCATGTGGTAACTACTTTAAACAGTGCTCGACCTAGGCTAATATACTTACAACCAACCTTTAACCTCACCACAAAATTAAAGTAAAGGTCTAATCCTTCTTTTTACATCAATGATAGGGGTGCTAGCAGCCTCAACCTTCCACGAACTTCCTTGTGCAATGGTCTTCTTCAAGAAACTGCTTTGATACCATGTTGAGTTTTGATGGTTAGCTCATGTACATGTAGTTTATTTTATTTTAGCATTATTTGAGCCATAAACAATGACTGCAACAACAATACAATAGTTGCAGTAAACCAAGATCACAAGAAGAATAGCCATGCACAAAAGACACCAGAAATATCTTGGGGAAACCCTTCTCAACCAAGGGAAAAACCTAGCAATCCTTTGCTATACTGCCAAGAGAAGATCCACCATTCCAATACCAAACCTAACACACAATAGGGTGTTGCTATGACTAAGAAACCTAGCTCCTAGAGAAGTGCGAATTGACGTCCTCATAATTTCAGACCAGGCGTTTAGCATGTGAGAGATATGATCCACAATGGGGATCTATCTCTTATTTATACAATACTTAACTCAACCAAAAGACACGACACTTGGCACAATAGGGACGACTTGTACAATTTAATAATATAATTAATAATTACACAATATTAATTATCTTTGCATGTTGGGGCTAACTTGTACCCTTTACAACATAAATTAAGGTTTTACAACAGTCTCACTCTCTGACAATATATCAAGGGATATCACATCCTCCAGTTCTCAGCCACTACGGACACGTCCACCTGTGTTCATCCATAGGGATGTCACTCTCTACAATTAACTCAACTGAGTCCATAGGAGTACCATTTGGAGAACCAAGTCAAGCTAACTCAACTAAGTTCATAGGAGTACAAGGAAGGAGGCCATCTCAAGCTGACTCAACTCAGTCCAGAGGAGTACAAGGAAGGAGACCATCTCAAGTCATCTCAACTCAGTCTAGAGGAGTAGATAAGAGACCACACGTCATCACAACTTAGTCTAGATTCTGACGCACACCCATCACATGGGCACACATTGTCTCAACTCAATCCAGAGGAGAATGACACACCCATCACATGGGCCCTCTCACAGATTGACTCAACTCAGTCTAGAGGAGAACGACCTGTAGAATGTCACACGACGTTGCAATCATCAGCAAGTACTAGTAAGAAAAATATCATTTGGACTAACCATATTAAAATATGTAGATTATATCAATTCAAAAGTTGAAACTAACTATCTGGATGGAAATATCTCGAAAAAATAGGAAGTTTATAAAGAAGGGCACTTAAAATGGACGTCGAATGTCAAAGTTATGCCCTTTTTAAGAAAGGCATAAAAGGTAACCAAAGTGCCACACTGATGGTAGAGGTTGACCCTCGTGGTGATGGATGCACAATGAAGTTGCTGAGTAAAAATAATCCCTTCCTTCTCTAACATTGCCTATAAGCTCACTTTTACAAATAAGTTACTTATGAAGTGACCCACTTTTATAAAACAAGTGAAAATCACTTGAACTCAAGATCTCTTATTAAATAAAATAACTTTCAACCAAGTGAGTTAATGCAAAATGTATAACAAGTTTTTTTTCTTTTCTAAAAACATCGAGAAATTCCACCATATGCACAAATTGTTACAATAGTTCAAAAAGGAAACCAGATCCAATCCCCGACAAAATATTAGTGTTTTCCAGTCATAATCACCTAGTCTGATAGAGCAAGAAACATAGTTATGTCCAAAGTTTTATTCACAACTACATATGGCTTTACTCAAGCCAGCTATACCAGCCGAGCTAAAACTGAAGACAACGACCTAGTATCACTACTATATTCAACTTGGGAAAAATTAAATTGACACCTATAAACCATAATTTGTTGAACCCATTAGCCTGACACGTCCTCTGAGGGTTGGTCATTATTTTGCTTAGTGTTTCCCTCACTGTATGACCCCATCGCGCCCTTCTTCTTTTCATCCAGGTTAATTAGACAACTCACCAAACCTGAAAGGCTCGAGGAGCCCTTCTTGTTCTCCTATTTCTCAAGCATCTGAGAGGTTGTGGACACCTTGAACCTGATACCATATTGCGACTTACATAACAACTCAAATTTCCCCTCCAGGTTGTGAATTGCATGAAGGAGGTTTGTCTACTCCCTCTTAGTTCTCTGCAGAGCCTATTCCACCATGGCCTTCACAATCTAATATGTCTCAATTATCTTGAAGGAATTCGTCTCTCTTGTTTTGAAGTAGAAGGGGTCCTCTACCCAGTCCTCCATCTTCTCCAACACTCCTCTATCTATCGTGTCCAACCTTTGCTCTCGAACCCACTCTTCCTCTTCCTTGACTACCCTCTTTTCCTCCTTAGAACACAACTCCACAAATCTGTTTCCCACCACCCATGCCTCTCTTGTTGCTCGAGTATTGGTCACTAAAACATGGGAAGTGGAAGCTTCTCTGTCATGCCGCCCCCCACACCAAGCTTTCCCTTTCCTACTCCAATGTCGAGCCATCTTAAAAACTAACCACCTTAGGAAGCAAGTCCCACAAAAATCGCCCATGAAAAATACTACCTTACTTTCCAGATCCCCTCTCACCCCAACTTTAGATGGACCAAAATTGGAGCCGAGATCCCACTTCGCTACCTACTGGGTCTCCCAAACAACACCTTCATTCACGAGAATGTCATTCATATCAACCTCTCAGTCATTCCTCGTACTCTTATGCACCATCATAGAACCACAATGTCGAGCCTTCAACTCAGAACAATAACACATGTTACGTCTCTGGTCCACTTCCAGAAGATTCAACACATTTGGGCATGAATGTTGTGTACCAACTCCAATCCCTATCAGTTGACGCTCATACAATTTCATCATACCACACGTTCTTCTCCCTCTTACGTGCCTCATCTCCTTCATTTGAACTTGACACTTAGGTACTTGCCACCTACGCCAACCTCCTACCATGTGTTCTATGCAAAATTCTAGTCGTGTCGGGCAACAAAGTTGCCACGTGGGATCAGGGAGTCCCGCTAGCATCCACCCCATATGGGGAAAATGTATAACATGTGTTATGAAGGAGGAGGTGGGCCTTTTTTCTTTCTTTCTTTTTTGTAACTCTTTGCCTCAAGGTGTGTGCTTACCCCAAAAACTTCAACATGGCCACAGACAAAAACAAGCGAAATTTCGAAGAAAATTGATTTTGAAACTTAACAATAATGAGGTTAGATTTTTATTAGCTTACCCTAAAAATGCGAGTTTTCTCTTTATTTTTATTTGTTGAACGCACATAAAGCGTATAACAAAGAGCATATGTAGCAAAGAAAAAAAGTTTCACTCTATTTTTTTATTTTTTGAGATTGCACAGAGTGCATGACAAAGAACATACACAAACTAGAAAGACTAGCAAATTAGGAATACAGACAAAAAAACCAAAATATTAACACAATAAAAAATAAAATAAAAAATGTGTAATCAAACTCTATACCTTTGGATCTAACAAAAGGGTCGTATCTTGGGAAAAAAAAAATATTCTGGGTGAAACAAAAAGTGTTTCCAACTGAAAGCAGTGCTCCAGACACAATGGAACAACCCGCTTGGCCCAAAATTTCACAGAATAACTGAACCTCATCAATCTTTTGATGTATGCAACAACACATGTTCAAGATCTTGATAAACAATGAGAACATGTCTTCATATGGGTTCTAATACCATGTTTGGCAAAACAAACTATTTCCACACAACATAAACACCTTAAGCAATCACTCACACAACCAGATCAAAGATCATTACTTCTATGTTTTTACGTGGTTAAAACCCTCAATGAGGAAAGAAGTCCACGATCCCAACCAACACGACCACTTGAGACAACATATTAATGCAAAAATAAAATTGTACATTCATAGTTGATTTTCAAAAAATGACCCTTCATGCTCTTTAAACATAAACCATGGACGATTTGAGTGTTAAGCCACATATCAATATGCCTGTTAGTATCAAGGATAATATAATTCGTCAGATCACTTTATGTCTAGAACATATCGTGACCGTCAAATTACATTAATAGAAATACATAAGAATGTGTATTAATGAAACACACTAAAGAAGCGCACTTTTACTTAAAGATACATTAGACCAAGTTGATCTTAACTAAATCATAAGTGTCTAAATATCCTAACATAGGTATGTATTCCTAGTGTTTTGGTTATTTTAAGGAAACTTTTTTGTCTTTGGGTGGTCTGTCTCTATGGGAATGTTGTTGCTTGGTATGAAAATTTCAAGCCCTATACTCATAATTTAATTCCTTGGTTTGGTGATTGCAATTTATGGATTCTTTGTTGGTTTGGTTGAGTTTATCTTAGGTTTAGCATCGTGGTTCTATTGGACTATATGGCTTTGGTACTTCATTTTAGAGTAGCTCCTTGTTTCTATGATAACACTCATGGAATACTTAGAATTGCAAGATATCAGGAGAGTTTTAATATCATATGAGGAAATGATCCAAAGTAGCAAAACTTATGTATTCACTATTACATTGAAGGTGCATGATAATGAGAAACATATAATTTCTTAAATTACTTCTATCATGGGTACTTTGGTTCAATTAATGCAACAAATTGCCATACTTGAGGTTGAATGTGACATTATAAGGAACTTGGTCATCAACCTACATAAATATGCTCAATATGGGGCTTCCAATGAGAGGATGTATGTAAATTCGGGTTATGGAGAACCAAAGGAAGAGGCTACGGTACACCATCTCCTTGAGGATATTGAGATAGGGGAACATGAGTTTGTGCCAACCAACATGGGCCTGGAAGAGGCCACAAGCTGCCATATTTTCTGATAAGTTTGTGTTTTTTTAAAGTTATTAGCATATTAGGCACTTTTTATAAAATCTATAGTAGCAGTAAATACTATGAAAATTTAGCTAGTAGACATATGTAAATCTTGTATTTTGATATGGAATTGTTTATCTTGTTTGAATTTGAAGACATACAATATGATATGATAATGTTGTTTAGCTCAGTTACATTTTTTATTGATATAATTTACCCAGTTTCGATTAAAAGAAAATCGAGTGCCTAGTGATTAATATTGTATTGGAGCTTTGCTCAATTATAGGTTTCCCCCTTAAAGAGGCAAGTGAACATTGCTTCATATTCAAAATATCAACAGGTTTGCCTATTGTTGAGGTTCTATACTTTGGCTCTATTTTCTTTTCTTTTTTCGCAATTACATTTATGTTGATTTAAACCCGTGGTCCATTCTGTTAACCATGAATTATTGAGTGAGATAGTGTAAGCTTTGGGGCACTTAATAAATTCAAGATCATGGATTTACCACTATTATTTATTTTTGTTTATTGCATTAGGTCCTAAATTTTTTAACATTAAAGGTTGGATGTTAAATTTGTTAGTGTTTTAGTGTATGTACATGGTACACCTGCAACACATATTTTTCACCAAGCTTATAAAAACACTTCACTCCTCTTGATGCAACAAATATTAAGGGCATTGGGAAATGGAGTTTCTTCTAAGTGTTGTGTATGTGTTATATTCTTTACAAAATTGATCTCATGTACTGTACACTGTTAGGAGAGAAAGGGGGGTAGAAAAAAAATTTGGCAGTTTTTTGCGTCTGTTTTTGGAAATTTTTTAGCACATTGTTTTCGCTAATGGTTTTCTAACTCTGGTTAAGGAATTAGGGTTGTTGACTAATTCGGGTCAATGGATTAGGGGTTTGGATGTCGCGGGATCATATATACATACTGTATTGTAAACAATGAAAAAGATGATGAATAAAAGATTAGAGGTGCAACTCTAAACAAGTTGTTGGTTTTCTCGGTTTGGGTTTCCAAGGTAAAATCTTTGTGTAATGTGTGTGTGTTCCATTGTATTTTTTCTATTTTTATTAAGAATCTATTTGTAGTAATTAATTGTACAAGGTTAAAATATACATTTGGTATCAGAGCAATTATTGGCTTCAGGGGGATGCTTTTGTGGTCAAGCGTTTGGCTCGGGTTTGTGATAAGCCTTGTTACAATGGGAGATCTGCGGTATTGATTCTTCAGGTGAGAAGAAATGGTGAGCAGTTTGAAAATAGAGATCAAGAATTTTAATGGGCAAAGTTTTGAGTTGTGGAAGCTTAAGATGGAATATTTGTTGGTGGACAAAGATCAATGGACTGTTGTTGATCCAAGTATTGCACCTACATGAACATCGACATAAGACTGGACAAAGTTGAAGGAGGAGAGCACAATCTAGTTGTGTATCTTAGATTCAATATTATTGAATGTGTCGGGGGAAGCTACGACCAAGGCTTTATGGAATAATTTGGGGACTTTGTATCAATCTAAGCCCATGGTAAGCAAATTTTTCTTGCGAAAGAAGTTGTATAACCCGAGGATGAAATATGGATACTCGATGACATAGCACATGAACACCTTCAATACTGTGGCAAGTCAGTTATTATTTGTTGATATCAAGATTGTTGATGAAGATAAGTGTATCAATTTATTGTTGTCTTTACCAAACTTGTGGGATAGTCTGGTTGTGGCCATAGGTGGTGTTAGCACTAGAAGTCTCACCTAGACTGCTTTAGGTGTGAGCCTAGTACCCATCAGAAAGATAAAAATGTTTTCAATGTGTAGCAAATGGGTGAGATATTCAGTTTATAATATCAACACAAAACCTCCATGAAATACACACCAACAAGCAAGGCTTTGAATAGCTTCAAATCAGTTCTTTGAGATACCAATAGGAAGATGAAAGACTTAGCAAGGAATACGAGATACATGCATCATGTTACATCAAGTAGTTATGAAACACATATAGCAGAAATATCATTGAATAAGAACCTTCTAATCAACAAGAGAGAGCACGTTGATTATACTTGCATCAATTACAAACAATAAATCATTTATTGTAGCAAGGAACAAGCATAGTGATGAATCCTTTATCAATAATTAACATCAAAGTGAGATAGAAACATAGATGTGAAAGTAGGAAAGGAAACTAATCATTAACTATTAAAGATTCTTGAATCTGATACATACATCTGGAAACTCCGTTACAGTTGAAAATTGAAGACAAGAGTCTCACTATATAACCATTTGAACCATCTCATAGAGTTACAATGCATATTAAATAACAAAACATCCAAAAATATCTCTACAATTCGCTACATAGCTTCTACATAGGATTTTATGCCTAAGAGAGGCATGGAACTAGGGGCACAACAAAAATGTAACAACAATGCTATATTCTAGGAAAATGTTGGCATCATTAAAGACAATTGTTGACAACTCGATGCATGTTGCTTAACTGTAGGCAGATCCTTGAGGCAGGTGGCCCTTGATGTGGAATTGATATTTGAGGAGCTTATCTGAACTCACTCTGACACCTAGTAGTCATCATCAACTCAAAATCCTTGTGACACCCAGTTCACAGCACTTGCGCTACAAACTGTCCTAAAATGACCAGTTTGCAGTGCCTTTGACAACACATGCCACAAACTTTCCTGTAGATGAGTTTTTACATCCAAAATGATTTCAAGTGTTTAAAGCTTGCACAAAAAGTTGGGAAACCCTTCTAGAACCTGCTACAATCTTCTGAAACATGAAGTAACCTTTGCATAAGTCACATGAATATGGTAACCTCGGTTTAAGACAAAAATAATTACTCATGTTATAAGTATGTGTACAAAAGTAAACCATGACAAAAAATGATGCTCATGTAGAAATAATATCTTGTCTTCATCTTTTCATGGTACTTCTTCTAGTAGCCATGTGAGCTAACATATCCAAATTCCTTTTTGCTACCTGCTCCTTGAAGGGTTGCAATTCTGCTTTCAACCTCCTAATTTCAGCTTGGCAAGCTCTCTTCTGTCTATACACATTCTTCAACTACCTATGCAAAGGTCGAGATCTCTTAGCCACATATCTTACTTTATCAATAGTCTTTTCATATAAATCTAACATATTCTTCAGCTTGATTCGAGCCTCCATATTTTACTTGATGATTTCTCCATAGATGTAGGTTCTGCCACAGGAGAAACTTGTCTATTAGGAAGTTGTGAGGGACCACCTACAATTGTTTTATCGATAAACTGAATGGATTTGTCACTTATGATTATCTTCCTCTTTTTGCTTGACTCTGAGTGCATAGTCTTCTTAGCAGGAGTAGGTGTTTGTCTTTTTTACTGTGGTGTGTGAGCAACATCTGGCTGAAAACCTGATGTGGCTAGGAAAACCTCCTAGTCAGTATTGGTCTTCTTCAACTCTTAACCAGAGTGAAAAACATTGGTATCCACTTTCTTAGATTTAGCTTGGACTCTATCTGACATCTTAGCAATACTCCTGAAAAGATAAAAGGGAAGGTTCATGGACTCTTTCCCAGTAAAGTGTAGTAGCAATCTGATATGGTATTGATAAACCATATCAAACCTTCCTTCACAAGTGAAGTATTTCTGAATAACTCTGAGCATTTTGCCAAAATACTCCAACATATGACTTCTTGGCACTCCCTTGGATAGGTTGTCTCCTTGATATTCAGTTTTTAGGAATTCCTTGGAAAAAGTAGAATTCAAAGACATGGCTTTAAACCATTTTTCACCAC
The DNA here is from genome assembly GCA_009831015.1 of Picea engelmannii. NCBI lineage: Eukaryota > Viridiplantae > Streptophyta > Pinopsida > Pinales > Pinaceae > Picea > Picea engelmannii. Next base: position 130,376 of record ML788666.1, read on the forward strand.
AAGCAGGTATCTACATGGCTATAAAAATAGATTTCTCCAAGACTTCAAACTCCAATTCCCCCACCTTAATATTTGTCCCACTGAAATTTAGTGCAAAGTTTTTAGCAACCTTAGGATGTCCTCTTTGCATTTTCTCACAAAAAAATCAGGCAATCCACTCTCTGGAATGCTTCCTTGAAAAATGGTTCAGAATTTATAAGTTGCAAGTCATGTGGCTCATCCCTGACAATTTATCCCCCTTTTTGAACCTTCTTACCTTGTTGACTGTCCATGATAGTTGTTTTGAAAACCCTTTATCCAATTATAACAATGTGTTATAAGAGGTATGATAAAAACAAGAAAATTAGGATTTTTGATAGAATTCGTACAATTTAGGGTTTACTTGAATGAAATATTTATGTACAACAACAATGAGAGAATGAAAGGCCTGGAAGTAGGAGATGAGAGGAAAAGAAAAAAATACCAAATTGCATGAGGCCGTAGTCAGGAAAAAATCATAGCATTTATGTTTGAAACAGAGGATTCACAACACACGGTTGAGTTTGCAGCGCACAGTTTGGACTAAGTTTTAATGAAAAGGTTTGCAAAACTTCCAAGTGTGAAAAGGAAAATGACTTTGAAAAAGATAAAACCTCAGACCTGAGTGAAGCACAATCAAGGAGGGTTTGGCTTAGTGATAAAACATAACATTCACAGCGCCTTAAACACATATAATTTGTAGCACCATCAAGAAAAAGTAGTGGATAAGGTCATTGCTGTTAGAAATGGCTGCAAATTGATCTTATTGGTATAAAACAAGAAACTTGAATATGCAAAGGCTTAAGATAGCAATATTGTAGTTTTTTTTTATCAGTGCAAGGAGTTTGCAGCGTAGATACTATGCAACAGTTTGCAGTGTACATAAAAAGTCACAACAACTAGAACCTAATATAATAAACATTTAGACAGTGCACAATCATTTAATGGGGTATCTAGTATATCTGAAACTTCAACTGTTGTCTCATGAGCTAGACTGGAATTTTCCTGGAAGCACTCAATCCACCTTCATCTGCTATAGACAGTTCGTAGCACCATAATTCAAACCAATTGGTAGCGTGTTTAATTCAAATCGATAGACATGTTTCTTCAAACCTACCTGAAGAACATGATGAATTAAAGACATTGAAAACAATAAGATATCCCTTGACACATTTCCAAGGAATAATGATATGTGATTAGTGCATGAGGTACTTTATTGATATGTTGCGAACTTTCAGGTGAGTTTGCAACAAGTCGACTTGACACTTGATTTTACCCTCAAACGGTCGAAAATGACACAAGGAACCTTTGTACACCCCTTTGAGACAAGACACATGATAATGATAATTTTAAGACCAAGGGTGTGAACAATGTTGACCCCTATTTCTTTCATGATGATGAACACTATCATGACACCAAGACTCTTACATGGACTAAGGTCAAATTTATTTTCTCATGAAAGAATCAAACATAATTTATTGACATAAGACATGACTCAAAACCTAAAAATAAAAAGACACTATGACTAGAAACTTAAAAAATTTGACCCCTACACATCCTATGTGCTAACAAGTACTAATACAACTACTTTAAGTTTTGATGATGTAGTTTCATCCTTGTTGTAGGAGGAGATGAGGTGGAAGAACATGGAAGGATAGAGCATCAATGCATTATTTGCAATAGGATGCTCCCAAGAAAGAAATAGATCTAAGTCCTCAAGTGGGAGAGCTAAATCTAAGAGAAGATCTAAATCTCCTGAAAAGTTTGTATATGTATGTTGGAGACGTGGAAAATAAAAGCACTATAAGAAGCAATGTAGATCAAAAAATGTTGAGAGAGGGAAGGGATTTGATGATGCTCCTTATACATAATCAAAAACCTTTGTGAATGAAGGAGGGGATTTGTACTTGGCTTCTTCAAGGACACATGCAAATCATGAGGCATGGCTAGCCGACTTAGGTGCATCCTTTCATATCACTCCTCACAAGGAATGGTTTTGTGGATATGAAAAGTATGATGGAGGTGATGTTTTCTTATGTGATGACTCGACAACCAAAATTGTAGGATGAGGAAAAGTCAAGCTGAATCTTGTGGATGGAAGGATTATAACACTCCTTGGTGTTTTGCACATCCTAGGGTTGGCCATAAATTTGATTTTTCGTAAGTAAAATGGACGATGCATGGCTAAAAATAATGTTTGAGAAAGCAACCTACATGATGGTTCGAGGAGCAATGGTGTTGTTGAAGGAAGTTCAGTTTGAACTCTGTATAAGTTGTAGGGAAGCACTATTAGTGATGGGTGCAATAGTTCCATCGCTCCTAAGATTGGAGCTAAAGAAGTAAAAACTCCCACAATCTCTGGAGAAAAGACTATATTGTGGCCTCAAATATTGGGGCATATCGAAGAGAAGGGCCTTTGACTACTACATGGTAAAGGTATGGTTGTAGGTATGTCTAACTACTCTCTGGGTTTTGACTTCTGTGAAAATTGCATATATGGGAAACCGAATCGGGTAAGATTCATTTATGGTGCAATGAGGGTAGATTTTTTTTTTTTATAGTTGGTGCATAGTGACGCGTTTGGACCTTTGTTGATTCCATCACTAGGAAAATATGTGTACTATGTCTCATTTATAGATGATTTCTCGAGGAATACATGAATATATTTCCTCGAGAAGAAATATAAAGTCTTTGACAGGTTTAAAGAGTTTAAGTCTCTTGTGGAGAATCAAATAGAGAAACGAATTAAGGTCTTAAGGATGGATAATGGTGGAGAGTTCTGCGGAAATGAATTCAAAGAATTATGTAAGAAGTGCGGTACAACAAGGCAGAAGACCACTCCATATACACCTCCACAAAATGTAGTTGTGGAAATGATAAACATGACGTTAATGGAAAAAACAAGGTGCATGCTCAGTGATGCCCAATTAGGACATGAATTTTGTGCAGAGGCAGTGGGTACTACATGTTACTTGGTCAATTGATCATCCTCACCAACATTGAATGAAAAGACTCCACACGAGGTATGGACTGGTAAGAAACCCTCTCTGACGCATCTTGCGGTATTTGGCTGTGATGCACGTGTTCACGTTCCAAAGGAAAATAGGAGTAAGCTAGATAAAAAAACTGAAATATGTATCTTTATTGGGTATAAAGATGGTCTGAAAGGCTATAAGCTTTGGAACCTAGAAAATAAGAAGGTAGTTTATAGTTGAGATGTGACATTTAGAGAAAACAAAGATGTTGTCAAATGGGAAGTCCTTGTTGATTAAGGTTGGTTGTCATTGATGTCAACCCTTGAAGAAAGCCCCGTAGCACAAAGGCTTGGGTAATGGACCCAATATTGTTTGATGTAAATATGACTCATTATTGTTTTGTCATGGTTGATAAGAATTAAAT
>ML788666.1:155481-187992 GCA_009831015.1 Picea engelmannii
GGGGGGGGGGGGGGGGGGTGAATTAGTTGTTACCGTGCTTAAACAATTATGCTTATTTTAAACTCTTTACAAAGCACTCAATGACAATCACAATAATGCAGAGAGGTAAGCAATAGAACATTCGACATCAGTCACACATAAGAAATATACAGAGACAAATATTTCATGAGGAAACCCATAAAGGGTAAAAACCTCTTCTTCTTGATATGATAAGTAATCTTTACATTCTGTACATTATCATACATATGAGCTCCAACTCATTATGAGGCTACAACCTCTGTTTTGCAAGTTGCAACTTGCTGAGAGCACCAACTCTCTGTTTTCTCTAGCACCTACTAGAAGGAAGCACTAACTCCCTGGTTTCTCTAGCACCCACTAGAAGGAAGCACCAACTCCCTGGTTTCTCTAGCACCCACTAGAAGGAAGCAACAACTCCCTAAGTGTTCCAGCACCAACTGGATGGAAGCACCAACTTCCAGTCACACATGCACCAACCTGTATAACAGAGAACAAAAACTCTCCCTTGCACCACCCTTCCACCCTGGTTTCTCTGGCTGCAACTAGATGGAAGCTACAATTTCCTGTGTTCAAGCACCCACTTGAACCTCTGAGGACAACAGTCCTCCCTAGCACCTCCCTACCACCCTAAAATATAAAGTTTGCTATCTATAAATTTATCACAGTGATACAATATTTATCAATGGCTTACTGGTCTCATCACTGTTTTGCTACACTGCTCTGCTCTACTTGCATCAGTGTCTTCCTACACTCCTTACTTACGCTTTTTGTTCTTCTGCCTTTTATGCTCTGTGTGCCATGTCCCTTCTATGCACCATTCCTATTCTGTGCATTTCAGCTGCTGCACTCTGCCTCATTCTACACACCTGAATCACTGTCAACAACCACCAATCTCTTCTCTGTTCTGTGTTTTTATTCTCTCTATGCATCTTCTACATCCTCTATTCACAATGATTCTACATGCTCTCCCCATGTCGAGTGCTCTACCTGATCATCATTGCAACTCTTTAGCTTCTCTAGCGGTTAAACCCATGCGTCCACCATCACTAGGTGTTATGCTGAGATTCCTTAGCCTCTCTGAACAGTCTTCATGCCACTGGAAGATGCCTCGAGACTCTTCATCTTCTCTGGCAATCACCCTGAAGTCTCTTCGAGTCCTCTGACAGAAACCATCAGTTGTTTCTAGCAGTTACACTGTGAACCTATTGAGCCTTGTGCCTTTGGCACCTTTCACCTTTCCTTTCACATGTGGCCTCATGCAGTGACCACACGCCTATTCAGAAGGTGCTTTTGTGACTCACGTTTCGTGGATCTGGGGATGAGGTATCTCAACTCTCCAAGTCGCGATCTCTGAAATGGTGGTTGGTTGCACTAGATCTTTCCTCCATCTTTTGCAGATGTGACCACTGGCTATGACCACAACCTTATTCGAAACTGCATTTCACAATTTCGTGTTTCACAAATTTGTTGCGAGTCACTCTGACTCTTCCAACTCCCAATCATGAAATGGAGCCTTGCAACTTGCAAGCTCCTTCCTTCACATGCCCACAGTTGTGAGCAAGCGTTTATCCATAAAGTGTTTTCGTGAATTCACTTTTCAACATTCCTACATTTCGGCATTCCTGTGGAGAAGTATCTCGACACTCCAAGTCACAAACCCTGAAATGATCGACGTTTCACATTTTGAAACTTTGGGACTCCTATGATGAAGAGTCTCGACTCTTGACTCCTCCAACTCCCGGTATCCGAAACTCCAAAATGGAGTCAGATCAACGGTCCACAATCTTGATGATTCGACAGTCTAGATCTTTTCGTGATTTCGCATATCGCGAGTTCCTGCCGTGAGTTGCTTCCTTGACTCCTCCAACTTTCGGTATCCGAAACTACGAAATGGAGTGAGATCAACGGTCCACAATCTTGATGATTCGACGGTCCAAATCTTTCTTTGATCAACGACTCAGATTAAGTCGTGGTTTCACATTTCGTGATTTTGACATTCTTGTCGTGAGTGTTCTTGACACCTCCAACTCCCGATATCCGAAACTCCGAAATGGAGTCAGATCAACGTATTTCGGCGTTTCACATTTCGTCGTTTCGACATTCTTGTCGTGAGTGTCCTTGACACCTCCAACTCCCAGTATCAGAAACTCTGAAATGGAGTCAGATCAACGTATTTCGGCGTTTCGCATTTCGTCGTTTCGACATTCTTGTCATGAGTGTCCTTGACAACTCCAACTCTCGGTATCCGAAACCCCGAAATGTCGTGGTTTCGCATTTCGTAATTTCATCATTCTTGTCGTGAGTTGCTTCCTTGACTCCTGGATTTTTCGCTTCTGATCTTGCCATGCGATCATCGTTGTGCTGCTGGTCTTGATCTTTGCCATCAATGACAAACACACATACTCTGCCTCTGTCTCAAAAACATGCCAACAATCTCCCCCTTTGGCATTGATGGCAACCCCTTGAAGAACGTCCAACTATACCACTGTAGCATCCTTGAAATTACCACACTTTCTCCCCCTTTGACATCAATGTTAAAGAAGAAACACGCCCCCCCTGAGCTGTTGCAGTACATACTCCCCCTGTCAACTATGAGCAACTTAGAAATACAACAGATATTCAATAAGTACTCCCCCTAACCAGGTGACCATTTTAAAAGAAAGAAGTTATAACCCCCAACTTTTGACGAAGATATCCAAAAGGGGTCACTGCTAACAGTTTAGTAAAGATATCATCAATCTGTTATGTGGAAGAAATATAATTCAGCTGAACAATTCTGTTTGTAACTTGTTCTCTGAGAAAATGGTATTTTGTTGGAATATGCTTAGTCTTGGAATGAAGAACACGATTCTTGGAGACACTAATGGCACTGGTGTTATCACAGTGAATTGAAAACAGATCAGTATAGTTTACCTTCAAATCTGCAAGAGTTTGGATCATCCAAAAAATCTGAGTGCAGCAAGTAGCAGCAGCAATGTACTCTGCTTCTGTAGTTGATAAGGAAATATATCATTTCTTTTTACTAAGTCATGCTACTAATGAGTCACCCAGAAAGATTGCTCCTCCACTGGTGCTTTTTCTCTCATCAACACAGTTTGCCCAATCTGCATCTGAATAAGCAGTTAACTGAAAATTATGATTTATGGGATACCACAGACCATAAGTCATTGTTCCCTTCAAGTATTTGAATATCCTTGTGACAACTACCAAGTGACTTTGTTTAGGAGAAGACTGATAACAACCTACCATTCCAACAACTTGCATTATATCAAGACGGGATGCTGTGATGTACAAAAGATTGCCTATCATTGATCGGTATGTACTTTGATCAACATCAGGTGACATATCATCTTTACTGAGCTTGCAACTAACAACCATAGGTGTACTAACAGGAGAGGAATCCTCCATCTGAAATTTCTTCAACATCTCTTTCAAATATTTTTCTTGAGAGATAAATATTTCTGCAGAACTCTGATTTACTTGTAAACCAAGAAAATATGATAGTTCTCCTATCATGGACATCTCAAACTCTGTTTGCATAGAGTTAGAAAACCACTGGACAGATGTTTCATTAGTACAACCAAAAATAATATCATCTACATAAACCAAAACAACTAGTAGATTATCACCTTTAGACTTAATGTAGAGATTGTTGTCAACAATACCTTTCTTGAACCCTTTGTCTTGTAAAAATTTGTCCAGTCTATAATACCAAGCTCGTGGTGCTTGTTTCAATCCATATAAGGCCTTCTTCAGCTTGCAAACATAATTAGGATTATCTGTCAATGAGAATCCTTCAGGTTGCTCCATATATACTTCTTCTTCTTCTAGATCTCCATTAAGAAACGCTGACTTAACATCCATATGATACACTTTAAAGTTCTTATGGCATGAATATGCAAGGAACATTCTGATGGCTTCCAATCTTGCCACTGGTGCAAACGTTTCATCAAAGTCCTGACCTTCAACTTGTGCATACCCTTTACAGACCAATCTGACTTTGTTTCTAACAACTTGTCCTTTTTCATTCATTTTATTTTTGAACACCCATTTGGAACCTATTACATTCTTATCTTCAGGTCTAGGGAAAAGCTCCCAAGTATTGTTCTTCTCAATATGATCAAGCTCTTCATTCATAGCTCTAATCCAATCATCATGCTGGCTGGCTTCATAATTTTTTTTAGGTTCAGTCATAGAAAAAAAAATAGCATGAGATTGTTCTGAGTCTTTAATCAATTTCCTTCTTGTCCGAACTCCTTTATTTATATCCCCAATTATCTGATTTTCAGGATGATTCTTTCTAACCATTATGAGAGGTGAGTTTGTTTCTTTTTGCTGATTTATGTCAGCCTGAGTATTTGTATCTACATCTGATTCAAATTCTTCTCTTTTTGATCCTTGGACCTGTTCATCTTCATCTTCAACTATATCTTCTATGCTTGGTTCAACACTGCTTACATTTCTGACTGGGATTTCTTCATCAACTTTTATGTCTATACAATCAACTAGTTTATGCAACCTCTTATTGTAACATATGTACTCTTTACTGTTTGTAGCATAACCCAAGAAGATACCTTCATCATCCCTGCCATCATATTTTCCAATATTTTCATCATTGTTCTTGATATAACATTTACTCCCAAAGACTTTAAAATGCTTGATTGAAGCAGGTCTTCCAAACCATAGTTCATAAGGAGTCTTGTCACTATGTGGCCTGCGGTGAGCTTTGTTAAGGATATGAACAACTGTATGAATTTCTTCCACCCAATATGTCTAAGGTATGTTCCTTTCATTCATCATTGATCTTGCCATTTGCTGTACTGATCTATTCTGCCTCTCAACAACTCCATTTTGTTGTGGAGTCCTTGGAATTGTGTACTCTCTTTTGATCCCATGTTTATCACAAAACTCTTTGAAGTTCCATGAAATAAACTCTCCTCCTCTATCAGACCTTATTGCCTTTAATCTTTTTCCTGTTTGATTCTCAGTCAGAGCCTTAAACACTTTGAATTTTTCAAATGCTTCAGATTTTTCCTTCAAAAAGGCAACCCATGTTAGTCTAGAATAATCATCAATAATCAACATAAAATAATTTTCTTTTCCTGTACCTTCTTTCCTTGATGGTCCACATAAATCCATATGTACTAACTGGAGAGGTTTTTCTGTTGAAGGAAAGTTTTTAGATTTGAATTGAGTGCGAGTAAGTTTTCCTATCTGGCAAGGTTTACAACAGAGTCGTATGGCTTTGATATCTTCGGAAGATCTTTTCAACTCTGAAAAATACCTCAATGACTGCTTTTAAATTGCAGGTATCCCTGAATAATATCCAGTCCCAATTAAAGCTTGAGAAGATCCCTTCTTTGGATAAAGATAATAAAATAAAATCATTGGAAGAGTTAGTTCTCAAAATCGGATATGATCCAGCTAATGTCAAAGAAGCAGAGGAGCTGATAAAAAATAAGAATGTCGATATAACATCACTTAGGAAACAACTGAAGCTTCCAGCAACAGAAGATTCACAAGCTAAAGAAGTGGTTGAGATATAAATCCAAAAAGAAGAGATGCTAAAATTGATCATGGAGCAAAATGCACAAATTAGGGAAATGGAAGCAGAGATGGACAAACTAATCAAATAAAAAAAGCAGAACATAAAGTTGGCCATGATCCCACTAGATGTAGTGCCCCTGGCAGGGATAAGAACAACATAAGTGTCTACATTAACAACAATCCTAGTACAAAGTTCAGATGCCTCTGATAAACTAGTGAAATCTATGGAAGATATGTCCATACAAGGGGCAAAAATTAAAAAGTTACAGGAAGAGGTAAAGACATTACAGGAACTGAAAGTAATGTTCCAGGCTTCTCATCAGGCAGAAATGCACAAGCCTTAGAGGTTCAGCCAACAAATGCAACAATTGGGGAAAGAAATAGCCATGGCAAACACCTTAGCCCAATCTAAGGAAAATATATGGATAGACATCAAGAAATCCATGACAAAGATTTGACCTTCTATTTAGATCATTTTTGAGCAACATGAATTAGTCCAGAAATCTAGAGGAGCCATTGAAATTATCAAAGAAGAGTTGGGAGAAAAGCCAACAGAGGCCACATAGCTCATCAGGTTTCTAAACTCTAAAAATAAATAGGAGTTAGAAGAGCTGGAGATAGAGGATGGAACTGAAACCATCCTAGAAATCAAGAAGGTTCTAACCAAGAAAGGCCTCATGTCACAGCTGGAAGAAAAATCTCAGGTTATGGACATAGGTGTGCAGAGGTTCTTCAACAAGTTTAAGGTGCTACACAAGAAAGAGCTTCCTGGATTGTTAGTGCTAAATGACAAATTGATCACTCTGCTTGATTACAACTAGAAATTGAAGACAACGGCGAAGGACAATTCAAAGTTTGCAAGAATACAAGGAAGCATCATTGGGAAAGCATTCCTGGAAACATTACAGTTTAACTTGAGCATTCAACATGAAATCAAACATATTTTCATTACTAAGCCTACTTTTTCCAAGTACACAGAGATGGATGAAATATACATAAAATTACTCAAGATATCAATCCCAAGTAAAAATAGGCGGGATAAGCTATGAGAGTTACTTGAGTAAAGACAAGTTTGATGTTTCAACCATCAAGGATCAACAACTAAGCAAAGTCAAAGAGACAAGTCATCAACAACTTCCACCAAACCAACATAAAAAATATGAGCAGATCTACAAGATTCCTAAATTTTTGTAATTTGAGATTTAGTTAGTTTAGATATCCCTCCAAAATATCATGATCATTTATGACATGATCTGATGTAAATAATTGTATAAATACTTCTCCTTTCGAAGTATTGAGGGTTGATTTTTGCATCTAAGACAACCACTGTGTATTTTTCAAGAGGATTGACCAGTAATAAACAAATCTCTTTCACAAGATTCTCGTATTAGACTGTTTGTGATGTGCTTCTCTCTTTGTTTAATGTTTTTCATTCTCTGTAATCATTGCATGTGTTTCCATTTCTAATTATTCAAAGAAGGTTAAAGAAGACAATTTATCTTAGTATACTTTGTTTCTGGTTTTTGAATGATTTTTATGTTTTTTCAACTGAAATTAAGTAAAACAATTCTTAACTACTCTTTTTCTTGGTGGAACTTCCTCTCCTTTCTTCCCATTCACTTCATATAATTTTACCAGATCCAAACAATTTTTCTACCCTGCCTTGTAAAGAAAATTTATAAAATCTGAAACTGATCCCTGTTCTAAAATATAGACCCCATAGCCCAATGGAAAGTTAAGTATTCAATCAGCTAGATATTACATACAAGCATACAAACCCTGTACTTTCATAACTAGCCTAACATTCTAAACCAAACAAATCTAAATCCTATAGAGAGATCCCTTTCTGAAGCTGACAGGGCTAGATCCCAGCTTCCAAAGTGGTGTTGTAGTTACCTCTGTCTTTTCTTCTACAACCTATGGAAATTACAGAGCGATAACATAGTGGTGACCATACTGGGGAATAACAATTTTTCAACTTCTATAAACTCTTGTCCCTAGTAAGAAAAAATTGTTTCTGGACAGTCAAAGATTCAAATCTTAAGAGATAGATGTTCATAGGTTGTAAAAGTTTGTAAATGATTAGGTAGTCTATTTAAAGTTTTAATTTCTGGCTCCAAAATGAATTCACAACAGGATCTCATCCTGATCCAAAACCTGTAAAATTTGTAGATAACCCTGAAAAATTGATCAGGAAAATAATTCTAGCAGAAAGTCATAGGAGTAGTAGTCCTCCTCCTAGGGAAACCTCTCTCCGAGAGAAATTTGTCACAATCCAAGATATTCAATTTGATCTACCATTTGAGAATAGTTTATTCAGAACCAAATCTGAATGATTTGTGGATGAAACAATATTAGATCAAGCTATCCTCCAACCTAAGACACCTGAAAGACAATCTCCCGAGTCAGATCTTGATCAACAATTCCTTCAAAATTTTGAGAAGTTACAAGATCTAAAATCGGACTTTGATCAAGATTTACATGAATCCTATATTCAACAATCTGTTGAACTTTCGTTGATTATTTCTACATCATCTATTAATCCTCAACTAGTTCATCATATATCTATCAGTCCTACTTCTTATGTATTTTCCACTACATCTCCAACAACTTCACATGCAGTGATCCAACCTGTCATAGGAGTCTCTGCATCTACACCTTCCACAAGCTCATTTGTTTCCCATCCTCCTATACCAATCATGGCAACAAGATATGCTCCCCTTGTTTTGGCTGCTCCTTTACACAATATGCCCCAAGACTATCAAACTAGGATTCCTCAGTTTGATGGCACTGGAACTATGACTGCACAATAACATGTTGATAAGATGAATGACTTCTTTGAATTGTAAGAAGTATATGAGGAAGATGTCAAAATGATATTGTTTTCGCAAAGCTTAAATTGACAAGTCATGAAATGGTTCAAAGCCCTACCAGCTGCTAGTCTGAATGACATCATTGTTTTTCACCAATCATTCCTCAATAGATGGGAAGTTAAGAAAAATCCACTTCAAATTATATCTAAATATGAAAGTATTAAAATATCCCCTAGGGAAAGTGTGCAGGACTACTGCACTATATTTAATAACATTTATAATGCAATTCCAACAAACATTAAACCCCCGCAAGGTCTAGCTTTGGTTAAATTTCCAGATGGTTTTTATGTTGATATGTTTTATCAATTGAGAGAAAGAAACCCTGCAACCTTGGAAGAGATGCATAGAGATGTTGTGAGTGTAGAGGCCAATCTGTTAGCTAAAATGGCTAGACAAAGAACAAAGAAGAGAGTAACTATAAAAGAAGAACCTTCCACCTCTTCTTCTGATGTTAAACTAGACTATTTAGTCAGAACTATGGAGAGGATGATGAACATATTAGACATTGTTGATAGGACTCCTCGTAGAGAAAATCAACCTGGTCCCCAAATCAAAATTCCTAATTTTAGGAGAAATCAACCCCAAATTAGACAAAGAGAACAAAGAGAACAAAGAGGCCCATATCAACAGATCATGCTTCCTTTTCAAGAAAATTATTCTGATGAAGGGGAAGAAACAGTTGAGGGCCTTGATGATGTTCACATCAATTTAATGGGAATAAATGATAATGATTCAATTTTTCTCATTCAAGAAGAACATGATCTTTTCATTCTTTCACAAATTGAAATTGATGAGGAAGAGTCAGATAAACAAGCTTTTGAAAATGCAATTATGGAAGTCCACAGGCAGTATAACCTGAGGAGTAAGAAGTCAACTCATAATCCTACCAAGAAAACTTCTAATATTAAAAAGACAACTAACACATCAGCCAAGAAAATTCCTGATATTCCCCCTAAAAAGAACACAGAAGTTCCAACCAAAAGAACATCTGATTTTGTCTCAAAAACATCTCAAACTGATATTCCCTCTACTAGTCAGCCCAAAGACACTTCACAAAAGGATGTTGTTGAGAAACAAGTTTTTACTTACCAGAATAAAACTCAAACATCATTCAACTTTGAAAATGAATTAGCAAAACTTAAAATACCCATTCCTCTAACATAGCTTATGAATAAGAATGCATATAGATCACAAGTGATAAAAGCTCTGAACATAGAGGCAGGTACAAATACAACAAATGTTGTTGATGATCAACCAAAACTATTATTTGGGCCTGAAGTGGATGGAAAACCTGAAAATAGAGTTGTACTCCCTTTCTACATTAGTTTAAACGTTCATGAAAAACCTCTGCAAAATGCCATGCTTGACTCTGGTGCTTCACACAACCTTATGCCTAAAGTTGTTATGGAAAAATTAGGACTTGATATCACTAGACCATACAAAGATTTGTATTATTTTCATTCAAGCAAAGTAAAATGCATAGGTCTCATCAAAGATTTTTGTGTCACTTTAGCACAAATACGAGCCAAGGGTTTGGTAATGGACATAGTTGTTGATGATATACCTCCTAAATATGGCATGTTATTGTATCGATCATGGGGAGCCAAGTTACAAGAAACCCTTTAACTGGACATGTCTTATGTTACCATCCCATTGTTTTGTTAATGGAGGAGATGATATAGGGAGACATTGATGAAATACATGGTCAACAGTCAGGATAAACCACATAATTATCCCTTAAATTATGTTCATTCAGACCTTGATTCTTTCATTTTGTATAATGATGGAGACATAGGAAAACAAATTTCCAATTTAGAAAATGATGTTCATAACATTGAAGAGGAAAAAACATTTTTTGAAGAAGACAAAACAATAAGGGTGGAATCTGATAAACAAAATGAACCTCTATGGAGCTTAGACTTTGATGGGGTTGTTAGTAAGGAAGGATCAAGAGCAGGTGTGTGGGTCTCAAATTCAAAAACAAATCATTCATAAGGTCATTCCTACAAGTTAAATTTTCAATGTACCAACAATATAAATGAATATGAAGCCTTAATGCTAGGTTTACAACTTTTAAAGAAGCTTGGTGCTAAGAGAATTTCAATTCGGGGTGATTCTAAACTGATAATAAAACAGATCAAAGGTGAATACTCTGCTAAACACCCAAGATTGAGAGCTTACAAGAATCTTGTCCTAGATTTTCTAGAATGCTTTACTGAATATGACATATCAGCCATTCCCAGAGACCAGAACATTCTTGACGATGGTATGGCTACCTCAGCAAGTACTTGTAAAATACCATTTCATCCTAATCACCAATACACAATTGAAGTAAAGAACAGACCAGCTGTCCAAGATAACATCATATATTGGCAAGTATTTGGAAATGATGAACAAATTTAAAATTGTTTGCAATCAAAAAATGAATTTGAATGCGGCAATATAGATGCAGATTTTGCTGATGAAGAAGAAAATGTGAATGAGATAGATATAAAACAAATTGATAAAAAACAAGAAGATATGGACATATTGCAATTGAAATATTATGTTTTTCCTAGAGGGTTAGTCCCTCTAGTGGAGTTGTTTGGTTTTGATGATGTAGCCAAAAAACCTAAAATTAAACCTACTGGAAAGGAAGTTGAAGACTTCAACATAGGAACTGAACAAGAACAAAAAAATATTAAATTGTCTAAATCTTTACCTCCTGCTAAAAAAAAAAAATACATAAATTGTTCAGAGAATTCATAGATGTTTTTGCATGGAGTTATGAAGATATAAAATCTTATGATAGTAGCATTATACAACATAAAATTCCTATAAAAGAAGACCAAAAACCTTTTAAACAAAAACTTAGGAGTATTAACCCAAAGTTGATGCCTTTGATTGAAAAAGAAACAAAAACGTTGTATGATGCTAAGATCATTGTCCCATTAAGATTTTCTAAGTGGGTGTCAAATTTAGTTCCAACTAGGAAAAAGAGTGGAGAAATCAGACTGTGCATTGATTTCAAAAACCTCAATAAAGTCTCTCTCAAAGATAGCTATCCTTTTCCTAAAATGGATCATATTTTGCAGAAGGTAGTTGGGTCTAGTATAATTTCTCTGATAGATGGTTTTCCGGTTACAATAAAGTCTTAGTCCACCCTGATGATCAAGAAAAAACAACATTTACCACACCTTGGGGTACTTTCATGTATGTGAAAATGCCTTTTGGTTTAATGAGTGCCAGAGCTACATTTCAAAGAGCAATGGATATTGCTTTTGTGGATGAATTAGGCAGATTCATTGTTATATACCTGGATGATATCACTATTTTTTCAAAAATAGATGAAGAACATTTGCTCCACCTGAGAAGAGTTTTTGAAAAATGCAGGAAATTTGGAATTTCCCTTAATCCAAAGAAAACATTGTTTGGCTTAGAAGAAGGAAAACTGCTAGGACATATCATCTCAAAGGATGGAATCAAAATTGATCCCAACAGAATTGAAGCTATTCAAAAGATAGATCATCCTAGAAACATAAAGGAACTACAATATTTCATTGGCAAAATAAATTTTCTAAGGAGATTTATCCCTAATCTGGCAAAACTTCTAAGAAATATAACAAACATGTCGAAGAAAGACACAAAGATAAAATGGACCATAGAAACAAAACATTCATTTGATCAAGTAAAACAAGCCTTAACATAAGCCCCTGTGCTTATCAACCTTGATTTCACAAAGGATTTCCTCCTTTTCTCATTTGCCTCTAAGCATACTATTGCAACAATACTCTTGCAGAAAAATTATGAAGGCCATGAACTGCCTATTGCTTTCTTTAGTCAATCCTTAAGAGATGTTGCACTCAAATACAATATTATGGAAAAGCAAGCTTTTGCTGTGGTAAAAGCAATCAAATATTTTAGAGTATGAATCCTTCATTCACATATAATTTCTTATGTTCCAAACTCTGTGGTGAAAGACATTCCGACCCAAAACAATCTTGATGGGAAAAGGGGTAAATGGATTGTTGTTATCCTTGAATATGACATTGAAATCAAACCTACCAAGCTCATTAAGGGTTAGGTATTAGATAAATGAATGGACGAGTCTAATTTTCATGCTTTGGATATAAATTTTCTAGTTGCACTCAATGAACAAGAAGAAGAGCAGGTGACTCCACAAGTTACAAAGGATTTTTCAACCTCTCCCTGGTATGCAGAGCTGATTTTTGTCTTGCATCATTTACAAGCTCCTCTTGGTTTGATCAAGACTAAAGCTAGATTTCTTAAACTCAAATCTATGAAATATTGTATTTTGGATGGCAATTTATATTGGAAGGATGCTGGAGGAATATTATTAAACTGTTTATTGAAAGATGAGGCAGATAAAGTTATGCAGGAATTTCATTAATGAGACTGTGGTGGACACTTGAACTGGAAGGGCACTGCCAACAAAATCCTGAGAGCTGGTTTTTACTGGCCAACCTTATTTGCAGATGTCCATAAAAATGTGACCTCATTTCATAACTATCAAATTTTTGAAGGTAAAAGGAAACTGCTTCCTTTACCCTTGAAACCAATATCAATTGAAACTCCTTTTCAACACTGGGGTTTGGATTTCATTGGAGAAATCCATCCACCATCATTAGGCCAACACAAATGGATCCTTACAACCACAGACTATTTTACCAAGTGGATTGAAGTTGTACTTACAAGGCAAGCCACTGATGCCGTGATTATTAATTTTTTAGAAACTAACATTCTTTCAAGATTTGGATGTCCGAGGAAGATCATCACTGACAATGCAACAACATTCAAATCAAAGAAGTTGGTGTAGTTTTGCAGCAAATATCAAATTACTTTAGGACACTCTACTACCTATTACCCTCAAGGGAATGGATTAATAGAGTCTTCCAACAAAATTTTGGTCAATATCATCAAAAAGTTGTTGTAAGAGAACAAGAAGTCATGACACAACAAGCTGGTCAATGCATTATAGGCAGACAAACTTACTACTAAGAGATCAATTGGCATGTCCCCATACCAGTTGGTTTATGGAATGGATGTTGTTTTTCCCACTTCTTTAGGTGTCCCTGTCATGAAAATACTTCAAGAAGTACATGAAGAACCAAATGACATCCAGAGGAGGATAAATCAAACCATACAACTGCAAAAGTCTAGAGAAGAATTCTACAATAAAACTCAAGTGATCCATGAAAACATTAAGAAGATATATGATAGAAGAACCAAGGCTGATTATTTCCAGATAGGAGACAAAGTACTGAAATGGGATTCAAGGAAAGAAGAGAAAGGTAAGCATGACAAATTTGAGAATTTATGGAAAGGTCCTTACATAATCCATGCTTACAGAGGAAACAATACATTCTTGATCAAGGATATGGATGGAGCAGATATTCCAGGTGGACCTGTCAATGGCAGAATGCTCAAGCACTACTTTCCACTAGAATAGAAGCACTTCTCACTCATGTTCATTGTAAATACCATTTTAATTTTTACGGTCATGAGTGGGTGACTCATATAAGAAGTTGAAGCCCGAAGAGAAGGCCCTAAGCTCCTGATCAGTTGTCACCAACTTTAGAACTACAATAAAAAAATCAAATGCAGAAAGTACCGGAGAAGATGATTCAAGGTGACCAGTCACTAGTTCTTTGCACCTCACAGGGATAGCACCATCCCCAAGTGCAGCCACTGTTAGAGTCCTATATTTCATAGTATCAGAAGGTGATTGGATATTTTTCCTTCAATGATCTTATGTTGTAAATAATATTTCATTTTGCAAATGATTTCCAAAAGAAAAAGAAAAAGATAAAAATAATAATAATAAAAAAAATGAAAAGAGGGTATAAAAGAAAAGAAAAGAAGAGAAACAAAAAAGAAAATATAAAATAAAAGAAAAAGAGAAAAACAAGAAAACCCCATCAAAATAAAAATAAGTTTGAATCATACAGTCTAATCATGATCAAACATTTTAAATTGTTGTTGTTAGGTTAGAGAATAAATTTGGCCAAACTGTCTAATCTTGGCCAAAGTAGTTAGGTATATGAATAAATTAATCCAATAGCTTAAGGTGGATTAATGAATTAGATGCATAGGTTAGAAGATAGGTTAGGTGAATTTTCCTTTCAAAGAAAATTGAAAAAGGGTTTCCACATTAAAATGCACCCTAAAGTGTTGAAAATAGCTTAGTTTAGCATAGAAAAACAAATTATAATGCAAAGATTTAAAAAAAAATCTAACTTTGGCTTTATGGCACATCTATTTTATCCAAATTTGAGAAGTTGACAAGACATTTTGTCTTATAGCACATAATCTTTGTGCAAATCTCCCCTGGTGGCATCAACTTTTTCCCGATAGATGGTCCTCAAGTGTTTTCGGCTCCCCCAATCTACCTACCTTTATCGACGGAGGGGGGGTCCAAAAAGTAGTTTTCCCCGTCGTGGTCCCACCTAACGTGGCATTTCCTTATCGTTTCAAACCCCCCCCCCTCCTATTCCCATATATCGCCGACCCCCCCCCTCCGAAATCCACCTAACCTAATCCCAATAACATTCACTCTCCCCTCTGCTACTACCCTCTCTCTACATGACATATGCCTTACACTTTATACCTGTTAGCCAATTAAACCCCTCCCCATGACCTTTAGTTGTACCGTAATGGTCCCGCACCAAAACAGATATCACTGTGTGTATTAAAACCCCCTTTTTCATTGTGTTACATTGTTTTCCGAGTAAGACCCCGTGAAGACCACGCTAAGCTAAGCTGTCAAACTGCCACCACCATCTCTCACCATCAACAGACGAATCTCTCTTCCGATAATTACATCATTGCCATCATTTTACTGTTAATTCTGTCAATTATGGCTCCCAAGGTCAAGCCTGCCGACACATCTGAGAACCCAATGATTCGCCCTCTTGTCGACCTGGACCACATCCCTCTGGCAGACAGAGACTACAAGGTTATAGATCCGAAGTGCGAATTCGATTTCTTCGAATTGCAATCTTGGCTTAAATAAACTTTCCTCAACCAGAGTGATGAAATTAGGCTCTGGGCGTCCAATTTTCCCCTTTACATGTTTCCTTAGACTTATCCTTTCCCATAATTTGCCCTCAGATGCCAAGCCAATTACCATTGCCTCCCTCACTGTTGAAGTTTTGTTCACAATTACCTCTGAGACAATTGACCAAATGCTACAGATCCCTAAAAATGACTCAACCACCTCGTTCTCTGTCGAAGCCCTAAATGACATGTACCAGAAATTAACCTTTCCCCAGAGAGCCCAGATTTTTCAGATCTTCCTCCCTGAAGATGCCCAATTGCCCAAGAAAAATCCACCATACCCCTCTTCCATTTTTATAGTTAAAGCAAACCAAATCATATCCATGCTATTATATCTGTTAGGTTATTATTATGATAAATGGGTAGATGAACCTATTCTAGGTTTCTTGTCCATTTTTTCTACAGAAGAAAAAGTTGTTGTGAAATTCAATTTCAGTCAATTTTTAGCTGACAATGTTCATGAACAATTCCTTAAGTTTCCAACTAAAGGAATGTTCAAATATTCGTCAATGTTGGTTTATATGTTCCTATTTTATCAAGCATACATGTTTCCTTTTGCACTTCATAAGTTAAATGGGCAAGGAAGCCCATAGTCAGTCATATTCTGGACCTCATTGGTGAGGAAGAACTCAATAGAGTACAGTTTCAAGGATTTCATTGACCAATTCATCCACCCAACCACTTGCTTACTGAACAACACCACAGAACCCGGGATCAATGAAGAAATTCAGAAGGTTTTGCACCTATCTGAACAGGCCAAGACAAGTGACTGGTATTTATACCAGAACTATACAGAGATCAAGGTATATGGATGTGAGCTGCCACCATACAAATTACCTAAATACCTCCCAATGAAGATTTTTTCATTTGAGTATATAAGGCAAATGATAAATTAGATGAAATTCATTTTGTGGCAGCCAAGAAGAAATCCCAATTCAGAATCAAATTCAGGTTGGTCCTTTCATTTGCAACAACAGAGCAATAGGTGAAGAAGCAAACAAACTTTTGAAACAAATGAAGTTTCCTTTGAGCTTCACTTGGTCATATGATTGATCCAAACGGATTTCCACACAGGGAAGGACCTTATTGTGTTCACCAAGTTAATTTGTAGAGTGGTGAAGGTGGTAAATTTACATGTTTTGAGTTTATATTTCTCATGCATTTTATTAATGCTTTATGAGGAAAGGGTCTCATGCATTCTTATGCTTTATGATATTCTCATGCATATTGTTTGTGCTTTATGAGCTTTTGAAAAAGTCATACATTATTATTCATTATTGATGTAAAATGATTAATACTTGTGAGGGAAATTAGACTTAGTATTTTTCATTATATTATAATTTGGAAATTGCTTTTTATGTTAGAAACCACCTTACACCAATTTGCCATTATTCTCACTATTAGGTTGAGAGAATCAAAGACATATATGAGGAGTCTTTGGGTGGTTTTGGGACTTTTCCCTTTAAGTACTTGAAGATGGTTTGAGATCCTACATTCATGGCTCTTGTTTTTCCTCTTTTGTAATTAGATCCTATTATTGTGGATCTAGGAGTTAATGCTCTTTCTTAAGAGGGAGTGAGGAAAAATTATATAATGCCTTATGTGCGCCCTTTGTAAGGGGCATAGAGTAAGAGGAGAGTAATGGAGAGTTAATGAGTGGAGTTAGAAATCTATAGTGCTACTACTCCTAAACTTTGAGAGACTCATTCATGTAAGGTATTATCCTTATTCATGTATGGAGAGGTATGAGTGTGAGAAATCTTCTTGAATCCTCACTGAAGGAGAAGGCATATCTTACGTAATCACTCATGAGAAGGTCCCAACATATTTTGAAGAAGGAATGAAAGCGATCTGTATTCCAATTGAAGCGGGTCCGAAGACGTAGCCTAGGAGGGGTGAACTCTGTTACCAACATTGGTTGTCTCTCTCACTTGTCTTTTCATGTGCTTTATTCCATTTTGAGTTCACGTGTGTTATGTATTATTGTTTACAAGTATGGTTAATCATGGATTCATAGGCCCTTTAATCCTTATGCAAATACTTCGTCAGAAAACGATTCTTAATTGAAAACTTCTGTAAAGCACCTTCCCTTTTTCAAATCATGTGGTATCAGAGCTAGGTTGACTTCTTTGTAGGATGGGAAAAAGAGCAAAGAAAGAAGAAAGACTTCAAGAATTAGAAGAGATAAATCACAACATTCACGCTGAAAATGCAGAGTTGAGGAGACTTTTGCAGGTTGCAGAAGAAGAGAAGCAAGAGCTTCAAGAGAGGTCTCAACTTCATGGAGAAGTCCTCAATGGAATTATTGAAGAATCACAACTCGAATTGCAAACCAAGGATGATCTCTTGGCTAAGTTGCAACATGGTGACTGAATGGAAGACAAAGAGCCTTCTATCGTGGATGCACAAACTCAAATTGAGGTATATAATGTTTTGTCATGTTCAATGTTTTCTCAGCATGAAACTAACATGGGCATGAAGCTCGTCACGAAGATGGGATATAGAGGAGGTGGACTTGGAATTCATGGCCAAGGAATCACTCAACAATTAGAGGTGGTACAAAGACCACGATTCGCAGGTTTGGGTTATGTCAACGAGGAGAATGGAGAATGCTCAAAGGTTTTTGAAGAAAAAACCATCTCTTCACCATCAGATTCCATGAAAGGAATCAAGCCAGCTTTTCCTCATCAGAGCAAGAACCACTCAGGAAGGTATAAAGGACATTTCAATTCTTTTCTTACATATGAGAAAGGTGATTATGGTCACAGGTCTTCTAACCATGATGTAGCCAAGGATTGCAAGAATAAAACTTGGGTAGAGAAGATGAGCATGCCCACCGGAAGTGGGACAAAGTAAAGGGAACCTCTTTCACGTCTTCGTGACAAGGAGATTCTGTTAAAAGAAAAGAAAATGAACTATTGCATTCATTGCGAGATCAATGGCCATTGGGAGAAGAAGTGCTGGAAGTTACATCCCGAAATTCGCCAAAGATCAAGCAATAGACAGATGGCTAAAACACCCACCAAGAAGGAGCCTACAAAGATAGTGGAGCATATGATCAATATTCCTGCTCCAGTCTCCGAAGAAATGCGGTCGTAGAAAGAAGGTACCCTTGAGTGGTTGGGTAAGAAATGGACATCATTCTTTCATAACCAAGATTAGCATACATTGTAGCACCTCCAATCATTTTGCTTGTTTCCATTGATTGAAAAATCATGGAGGAAAACTAACTTCGTTTGTATGAGAAACATTGATAAATATCACTTATTCACAATGAAACTATGAAGTATATAATTTGTTCATTCATTGTTCAGTTTACCACATGTTGTAGTGGATTGTACACGATGTTGCTACCACTGTGCGATTTATTTCACCAAGTTTCAGAATGGAGGTGGATCGCAGTAAAATACCACAATAGGTATTGTTGAATAAGAATCACAATCTTATGGAGATGAATGCGGGTCTTGGTGGCTTTGCAGCAACAGTTATCACAGATCCTGGCTGGGTCATGAATGATGTTCCTGATTTGTACTCGTAATGACTAGCTTTGCAACATCCAAAGATAGTTCTTCTGTTTCAATACAACGTATTATTTTAAGTTGCATTGATGTACTCTCTTGACTACCTGCCTTGTTTCAAAAGTTGTCCAAGTTTATTTCCCCCAAGCGAATGACCTGTCATAACCATCAGAACATTTAAATATTTTGACAAGGGTGCTGCACCATCACCTGCATCAGCATAGTTCCCATGGATGACATAAGGCCAAATTGGATCGTCGTTACCCGTTTTCAGATCATGGTTTTCCGATCAAATCCACACTTGCACATTGTTGACGATTAAGGGTATCGGATGGTCTGTGGACATGATTGCCAATAATTGACACGAAAAAATCACAGTACATTTGTCTATCTTCGATGAGCACACTGATATGTACCAGTGATCCGATCTTCTCATCAACAATGGGCCCAATGCACATGTAAACAATGATCTATTGGGATCTAGTGCATTCCCATCACAAGAGTTTCCATGCTATCTTAGTGAATCAAATGTGAGAGATACTGCAATACTAATATATTTATTATTAGCGATTAAGCAAACCTACCTTTGTTTTAGTAGATTTTGATGTGCACAAATCCCATGTCAATACTTTGGAGGACGAATCTAGGTGTTGTAACAATCTAAGGATTTTTTTTAGATTAGAGGGATATTTTCCACGTAGAATGTGCGATTTGTTGGGCACAAAGATCTAAAGAATGAGAGCTCACACGCAGTGCAATGTGGCCACCACGATTTATAGTTGGCATTCGGTGAAACAAATTTCATTTTTGGTAATACAGATCACAAAAGCACGAAAGTCAGGATTTGATCCATCGACGAGCCCGAATTTCTGCATGAAAAGAGTGATTTATCTGTCATAGCGAAAAATTGTTGAAATTTGATTGCGAATGAAAGCCGGTAAGATATCCGAGCGATCCCGCAAATATCCCAAATAATGCATACCAACTGCACATAACACGTTTCCCACACTCCTTCAACCTGGACACGTCAAAGTGTAAACAATTGTCATAGGGATTCTAAAGTGCACGAGAATGACCACGAGGAGCTCTTTCATTCCTCGTACAATTTCTATGATATTGTAGCTAGAGATATTCTCCCTTCATCTTTTGTTCATCAAAATCGCAAGGGAGATCAAGATGGTCATGGCATATAATCAATTTATGAAAAAAACGTTGATATTTGTTGTCCTCAGTTACGTTAAAGGATGCAAGTGAAATTATCCTCCGTGCTATTGCTAGGGCTAGGTGTGCTAGCTAGTGATGGAGATTATATTGTTCACGATGACGCACAGTCATGGTTGTGTGATGAGGCATGATCAAATTTAAATAATAGAGATTCTCTAAAAAAATTGGATTAGCATTTTGGTGGAAATGATTTCCAAAAGAATGTGGAGAATAATGTAGTTCGTTGTACATTCTGTCACATAGACAACAATCTATTATATGATCCAGCAATACCATTGTGCAACAAATTGAGTTGGTGGTTTTGTGAGACATTCAGTGCCTAGTGCCTGCGTACACCATAAACTCCGGACACATAGAAATTCACCTTTTTGCGTGTGGTGGATTCAAAGTTTTCAGCTAGAATCACCTAGAACACTTGTGGTTCAATTTGTGAGGAGAATCTGTGTTTCTCTCTGTCCGAAGTATATAACTACCAGGGAATGCAGATGAGATTCGATAGCGTTGGTAGAATCAAGACATTTGGGGTGCTTTATTGAAAGTTGACATACCCTAACTCCCAGATGGCACAATCTCATATTCAAATGGAGAATCGTCACTGTCCACAGGCTCTCCAAGCCTCTCCACCAGACACGCCCAACACTGAAAAGTCGAGGTCACATGGGGTTCTTAGTTGGAGCGTCGACCACAGGAGTCTATGCCATGGAGCCAGGTACTAAAGCACGAGTAGAAAATCAAAAGCTTTTGGCGCTAAATATTAGCAGTAACCATTGAAAGATGGGTTTGTTGCTTTGGTTTCAACGTTTGAGGTATGGCGCATCATGTGATGTGGATTTATATTATAGTTTTCCCGCTTAAACTATAGAAGTTTATTGTTTCTAAAAACCAAGTGTTCATACTTAATGACCATCAAAGGAATATTGAGAATGACATGTAAAAAAGGGGGTTTTAACCATATATGTTTCCCTTTTGTGCATCATTTTTGCACATAAAAAAAACTGCCTTCCAATTTGATGTAATTCCCATGGAAGGGCCATAGTTTGGCCATAGTACATTTCTTTGGCATCATATTTGGCATGAGATATGCCTTGAATTTTGATGTATGGGCCATGAAAAGGCCTTGAGCCTTTTGTTTTCTATTTAAGCATGTAATTGCCATGTAAAGCTTTGTCCCATGGGATGCCAAAGTAAATGAAGACATATGTCTTCATTATACATCCCATAGTTCCCATATGATGGATCAAAGGCAATTGAGGGGCATTTTGCCTATGCTTAGAGATTGATATATGGCCATTACAAGAGTTGGGCATTTGAAGTGCACATAATTTTGTAGTGGGGGTTTTTGCACCACTGGTGCATATATTACTACACCTTTTGTAATGGGTAGATAGGACCATAGGGTTTTGTCTAATTTGTGCACCTTCTGGTATATCAAAGTGCCTTGTAAAACTGATGATTATGAAGCATTGTAATGGTTGGTTAAGCCACTCTTGAGTGAGGAGAGTGAGAGGTGTTATTTTGCGCCTTAAGCCTTCAATAGCTTCTTTATAATCATGATGTAAACAGTGGGTTGAGGCGATTTGCCTACGCCATTTTGGCGATTCATTGTAAACTTGACCAAGAGTGTAGTTATAAACTCTTGGAAAGTAAGGTACTCCAAAGATTAAAGTACATGTCATTAGCTATAGGTTGCAATATTATGCAGCTGGGCTTCGACATTTCAGCTCCGAAGAATAGAGGTGAAGGAGACAAGAGATGTGCCTTTCCAAACATGTTCTTTGCAACGATTTCGAGTGTTGGATTTGCATTCTAATTCAGAGTCTTGAAAGAATGCGCCTTTGAGGACATTTTCATACAGATAGAGTTGATACTTTTGGATACCAAAAGGTTCTTTGTGGGGAGGCATGATCCAGACGGGTTTTTACACTGTGAAGGACCTTACTGCATTCACCAAGTTAATTTACAGAGTTGTGAAGGTGGTAAAATTATATGTTTTGAGTTTATATTTCTCATGCATTTTATTAATGCGTTGTGAGGAAAGGGTCTCATGCATTCTTATGCTTTATGAGATGCTCATGCATATTATTTATGCTTTATGAGCTTTTGAAAAGCTCATACACGATTATTCATTATTGATGTAAAATGATTAATACTTGTGAGGGAAATTAGACTCATTATTTTTCATTAGATTATAATTTGGAAATCGGTTTTTATGTGAGCAACCACCTCACACCAATTTGCCATTATTCTCACTATTAGGTTGAGAGAATCAAGGACATGTATGAGGAGTCTTTGGGTGGTTTTGAGACTTTTCCCTTTATGTACTTGAAGATGGTTTGATATCCTACATTCATGGATCTTGTTTTTCCTCTTTTGTAATTAGATCATATTATTGTGGATCTAGGAGTTAATGCTCTTTCTTAAGAGGGAGCGAGGAAAAACTATATAAGGCCTTATGTGTGCCCTTTGTAAGGGGGAGATAGTAAGAGGAGAGTAATGTAGAGTTAATGAGTGGAGATAAAAAGCCATAGTGCTACTACTCCTAAAATTTGAGAGACTCATTCATGTAAGGTATTATCCTTCTTGATGTATGGAGAGGTATGAGTGTGAACAGTCTTCTTGAATCCTCACTGAAGGAGAAGGCATATCTTATGTAATCACTCATGAGAAGGTCCCAACATCTTTTGAAGAAGGAATAAAAGCGATTCGTATTCCAATTGAAGCAGGTCTAGAGACAACGCAGGAGGGGTGAACTCCGTTACCAACATTGGTTGTCTCTCTCACTTGTCTTTTCATGTGCTTTATTCCATTTTGAGTTCATGTGTGTTATGTATTATTGTTTACAAGTATGGTTAATCATGGATTCATAGGACCTTTAATCCTTATGCAAATACTTCGTCAGAAAACGATTCTTAATTGAAAACTTGTGTAAATCACCCACCTGTTTTCAGATCAATGACCCATTTGGCATCATTTTTGAACTCAGGACCAAACAAAATACCACTCCCTATGTGCACACACAAAGGCTAGAGGTTGAAAGACATATGAACCAGGATGAATGGGAAGAAAACACCTTGCAAGATCCAGATGCGCATCCTATCTCTATAACCACTTCACAAACCACTACATCTCAAAAGCAAGCAGAGAAAAGATCAAGGAAAAAAGTTTCTCCTTTAGTCAAAGAGGTATCAACTGAAGATTTTCAAGTATACAAAAAGAGGACTAAAAAACAGTCACACAACATATTTTCTTAAAGAGGGAGAAATGCAGTCCACCATAGTTTTTGAAGGACCACAGTCTTCAACCTAGTCAGATAGTTTGTTTACAGGTTCTCCATCATCACCAACATCTCAAAGAAATCCATACATAACTCTGACAGTTGAATCAGTTCATGGACAAAAGGAGTCAAACATATTTGACAAGTATAAGAAAATTAAACAAAGGAATGATCTTCCTAATACCAGTACTTATACTCAATTTTGGAAACATAACTCTACTGCTCAGCACAAACTGTTGTCAGATTTTGACACAGACAAGGGAATGATGCAAATGTCATTCTTACATGCATAAGTCCCCTATCCAAAGACATCAACAGATTGCAAGAATACTGCTTTTGAGTTTTATATAAAGGATGTTGATCCTGTGGACCAGATGGACATGTACATATAGACATGGGAGATGATGTTTTCAAATTTGAAAAATACCTCAATGACTGCTTCTAAATTGTAGGTATCCCTGAATAATATCTAGTCCCAATTAAAGCTTGAGAAGATCTCTTCTTTGGCTAAAGATAATAAAATAAAATCTTTGGAAGAGTTAGTTCTCAAAATCGGATATGATCCAACTAATGTCAAAGCAGCAGAGGATCCGATCAAAAAGAAGAATGCTGATATAACATCACTCGGGAAACAACTAAAGCTTCCAGCAACAAAGGATTCACAAACTAAAGAAGTGGTTGAGACATAAATCGAAAAAGAAGAGATGCGAAAATTGATCATGGAGCAAAATGAACAAATCAGGGAATGGAAACAGAGATGGACAAACTAATTAAAGAAAAAGAGTAGAATGTATAGTTGGCCATGATCCCACTAGATGCAGTGCCCTTGACAGGGATAAGAAAAACAAAAGTGTCTACATCAACAAATCCATGACAGATATTTGGCTCTCTATTCAGATCATTTTTTAACAACATTAATTAGTCTAGAAAGCTAGAGTATCCATTGAAATTATCAAAGAAGAGTTGGGAGAAAATCCAACAGAGGCCACAAAGCTCATCAGGTTTCTAAACTCTAAAAATAAATAGGAGTTAGAAGAGCTAGAGATAGAGGACGGAACTGAAGCCATCCTAGAAATCAAGAAGGTTTTTACCAAGAAAGGCCTCATGTTGCAGCTGCAAGAAAAATCTCAGGTTATGGACATAGGTGTGCAAAGGTTCTTCAACAAGTTTGAGGATTGTTAGTGCTAAATGAAAAAATGATCACTCTGCCTGATTACAACCAGAAATTGAAGACAGCGGCGAAGGACAATTCAAAGTTTGCAGACATACAAGGAAGCGCCATTGGGAAAGCATTCCTGGAAACATTACAGTTTGACTTGAGTATTCAACATGAAATCAAACATATTTTCATTACTAAGCCTACTTTTTCCAAGTACACAGAGATGGATGGAATATACATAAAATTACTCAAGATATAAATCCCAAGTAAAAAGAGGTGGGATAAGCTATGTGAGTTACTTGAGTAAAGACAAGTTTGATGTTTCAGCCAACAAGGAGCAACAACTAAGCAAAGTCAAAGAGACAAGTCGTCAACAACTTCCGCCAAATCAACATTAGAAATCCGATTAGATCTACAAGATTCCTATATTTTTGTAATTTGAGATTCAGTTAGTTTAGATATCCCTCCAAAATATCCCAATCATTTATGACAACATATGATGTAAATAATTGTATAAATACTTCTCCTTTCGAAGTATTGAGGGTTGATTTTTGCATTGAGGAAAGCTACTGTGTATTTTTCAAGAGGATCGACCAATAATAAAAAAAGACTATTTCACAGGATTCTCGTGTTAGACCGTTGGTGATGTGCTTCTCTCTTTGTTTAATGTTTTTCATTCTTTGTAATCATTGCATGTGTTTCCATTTCTAATTATTCAAAGAAGGTTAAAGAACACAATTTATCTCAATATACTATGTTTCTGTGTTTTGAATGATTTTTATGTTTTTCAATTGAAATTAAGTAAAATAATTCTTAACTATTCTTTTGCTTGGTGGAACTTCCTCTTCTTTCTTCCCATTCACTTCATATAATTTTACCAGATCCAAACAGTTTTACTACCCTGCCCTGTGAAGAAACTTTATAAAATCTGAAACTGATCCATGTTCTAAAATACAGACCCCATAGCCCGGTGGAAACTTAAGCATTCAATCAACCATATATTACATACAAACAAACAAACCCTGTACTTTCATAACTAGCCTAACATTCTAAACTAAACAAATCTATATCCTATAGAGAGATCCCTCTCTGAAGCTGGCACAGCTAGATCCCAACTTCCAAATTGGTTTTGTAGTTACCTCTGTCTTTTATTCTAAAACCTCTGGAAATTACAAAGCGATAACATGTCCATTTCGGAATACCACAAACCATCTTCTCCGACTGGGACATCAAGTTCCTCAACACATTTTGGTCAAGTCTCTGGTCACTGTTGGATACCAAGCTCACTAAATCCACTTCCTTCCACCCTTAAACCGATCACCAAATAGAGGTTGTCAATTGGATGAATGTGCACATCCTACACATGTATAACTCTAAGCATCTGCATACATGGGATGAGAGTCTTCCCTATGTTCAACACACCTACAACAAGGCTCTCCATAACTCCACCGACCATAGCCCATTTCAGGTGGGGCTAAGATTCTAACCCTTGGGTCCCATTGATGTTGCACTACCTCTTACAACCACATAGACAAATTCTTCCCATGTTCAGTCTCAGCCCGACAAAGCCACCAAATTAATTTATCGGATTCAACACATTTGCCAACAGGTCCATGAGATTTTGTAGAAATCCAATGCTGAGTACAAGCATCACCATGATCAACATTGGGTACCGCATAAGTTTCAGGTGGGAGACAAGGTCTGGTTACATTTGCATAAAGAGCACCTTATAGGGTCTCATCAGAAGCTCCATCTGCTTTGCTACGAGCCTCACACTATCCCCAAGGTTATGGGTGACAATGCTTTTGAGCTCAACACTCCCCCCTTCCTTGCCTTGCACCCAATGTTCAATGTGGATCTCCTCCAACCATATTTTCCACCATTATTAGACACCTCAGAGTTTGCAAAACAATTGAAAACAACAAAGCTGAACACTGATTGCATGGAATAGGAATCCACTGATTAGATAGTGGACACACAGGTTAAGGGCACTCGCCAAAAGAGGATCTAACTTTATCAAGTTATCAAGGCATGGAAAATCCTGCACCAAGGAAAGTGGCTCATCTGGGGCCAAATTCAGCATAAATTTCCTCACCTAACATGGGCACTCAAGGAAATGGAGACCATTTCTTCCTAAGGGGGGGGGACTGATCCAGGTGGATATTGGTGGCCACCCACCTATTCCAACTGGCTCCTCTTGACATTTTTTAGTTCAACACATTTCTTTGTAATGATGAAATTTCTTTATAATTGTCGGTTCTGCACTTCCGGGGCTATCCTTAAGCCCTACATAACATCCATATGGATATTGGTGGCCACCCACCTATTCTAACTGGCTTAT
Source organism: Picea engelmannii (assembly GCA_009831015.1). Classification (NCBI taxonomy): domain Eukaryota; kingdom Viridiplantae; phylum Streptophyta; class Pinopsida; order Pinales; family Pinaceae; genus Picea; species Picea engelmannii. The sequence continues at coordinate 182,492 of ML788666.1, forward strand.
TTTGGAAGTTTTCATGTCAGTACATCTTTCTATACTTCCATGGTCGTTTTGGGGCCCTAAACAATGTTTTTTTTTGCTTGCTACAATCAAACTTTTGACAGAGTCAAAGTTTGATGGCTTAATGTGTACTTATCAAAAATACCTTTCCAATGGGCTATCACACACCTAAAACTAAGGTTGTATGAAAAAGTTACAACCTGAGGAAGTTGAGGTACCAACTTACCCATCGAGGCCCACATAACTTTTGACATTTCATCTCCTAGGGTTAGGTTTTTGGATGTCCAGGGTTTTGTCATTCATGAGTATTGTTAAAAAGGAATCCAGAGCCTCATTGTAATCATTCTGCTCAGACGGATGAACGTAGTAGCCACATCTCTTCTAAGAGATAGCTATCGCCATTTGAGCAAGTTGTTTTTAGTTCTGCAGTTTTATAGTTTCAAACTATTTTATTTATTCAATAGAAGTTATTTTTCACTGGATATATGTTTTTATTCTTCGTATCTCTGTGTTATTGTATTCAATCAGTGATTCATTTCATTCCTCTCATAAATCCGGATCAATATAAGCGGTAAAATATTCCCAAAACACAAATACAGAGGCAAAACATGTATTATTAATTTAAAAAGAAAGTTGCTACCAGTTCCATCCTAGGATCCAGTAGTCTTGTTGTTATGTTCTTCTTCCATTGGTTCATTAAGGTCTGGAATTGGAGCCACTAAAGCTGCTGAGGCCAAGCGATCATTGTCTATAGAAGGCTGCAAATCACTAACTCATTCAGTCTGGTCCAATCGTCGCCGCAAATCATCGTTCTAGCTTCTAAGAGCGTCCACTTCATCATACAGTTTCACAATTAAGGATTGATGTTGGGCCACGGTGTCCAAGGCAAAGGAGATGATTGACTTGAGAGCACATAGTCTGATGAACATTCGTTGCTAATTTTCAGAGTCATTGACGTCCATTTCGCCAACTTTCTCATGTGCTCGCTCCTGAGGTTCCATTCTACATGCATGTGTTGAATTCACTGCTTCAAAAAATGGAGGGGATGGGGAACCAGAAGGCTAGAGTGAATGCCTTAAAAAATACCATGAGGGGGCTATGTTCCATTATCATAGAGGGCTTGGATGACCATAATAATGTTTGGAAATAAATTTCCAGACCAAAATAGCAAGAAATGAATTAAAATGACGTAGATCTTTCCCGATTTAGCCTTTCCATCACCTTTTCCTTCGGTCGGATATTAATGGGCATGAGGAGGCTTCCTTGAGTCGGATTACCAATCTGTCTCCCACTATTAAGTATAGGAAAGGTGCCCATCTAGCCCCTCATTGCATTATATGGTGTATTGCGCCTATAATAACCAGAATTAAAATCCAAATGTACTTAGAGGGGAGAGATCCTGATTCGCTCATGTACCTTAGCTCGCTCCATGCCCAGGCTGACGAAAACAACTTGTATTTCTGTCTCTCTCTGCCTCGATCGTGCACTTCCATGAATTGAGATTATGGTTGTGGGGATTGGATCCATCTCAACACACTTGAGACGATACATAAGATGGTACTGAGTGCCATATCTCACACATGGTCAATATCTCCTACCTGCGTTAATGGTTCCGACGCCTGCATGCCTTAAAGACTCCAGGTTCTATGCATGCGAGGTGAGTTGGCCCCTTTCAATGCCACACGTCTTCCTTGAAGAGACATGCATGGGGTGCTTGTAAGCCCAAATTGATTTACTTAGGCCATTGTAGAGGGGCTTGTAATTAGAGGGAGTGTGCATTATGGAGGGGGAAGAAGGGCCTCTGTACCATTAGCCCTCATGCGACCTTGACCCTTGCCAATTGCTAGATTGGTTATTTCATCAACAACAATATTGTGATTTCTTACTACATGGTAGTAATTCACTTGAATGTTTTTGAGAGTGAGTCTAATGTGGTCCACAATTTTCTTTAACCTGATATCCTTTGGGGTGGAGTTTCGAATGAAGATTTTGATGATGTTTTTTGAATCGCCAATAATATTAAGGTTTGAGATTTACCTTTGCTTGACTAGTTGGACACCCTGATACATAGTGTACACCTTGGCCTTGTTATTAGTGATGATTCCTAGGTTCCAGTAGTAATCAAGAACTCTATTTCCTCCATGTCCATACAATACCCCCCCACCCCCGCACCTGCCTCCCCTCGTTTGGAGGAGAAATATTATCCTCCCCACCAGGGTTCAATTCCCATTTGTGATATGTGCACTCTTTGTGAGCAAGTTGTTGATTAAGGTGCTTCATGAGCCGCTTTTTTGGTTGGAGCTGGAAAGGTACCAACAATCTCATTCTAGCTTACGATCTTGAGAGTGGGACGATTTGTATTTTGAGGAAATGACATTATAATTTGTCGTAACACTATGAATATTGGTCGTAATTTGTTGCGGGGTTATGCTATCTAATATTAATATTTAATCTTTTATCATACTTTGTTGTATATTATGCTTATTAAATTTGCAAGGATATTGTAATTTGTCATAATTAATTGCTTAAGACTATCTAGAAAATTAGAGGAATCACGAGGAAACCTTAAAGTGAGGAGATATGAAAGAGGACGAATTGCTTGACAGTATGGAGGAAATAGAGGAAGGAATTTGAAGGTCTATATTCAATACTAGGGAAAATTTGGTTGAGATTGGGAAGGTGTCCAAATCCCATGAATAATAATTAACTTATGGTATAGGGGGGATGATGACCCACAAAAACATAACAAACAACCAAATTGTAATCAAAGAGTTGGAGAATGATGTTGAAAAGTGTAAGTCCACCACTTAGCAATAAGTTGCAGGATGAGGGTATGATAAAGAGTTTAATGTTGAATGACTTGAGAAAGGCTCGACATTACTCTCACAAGAGGATACATGTGAAAGATCTTCAAAAGATCCCATCGACCCATTTGAACTATGCAATGCAAACTTGAAACCTACAAGTTGGGGACAAAGCAAAGGGTAGGGTTTTGGTGCACCAACATTGGCATAATTGATAGGTCGTAGGGAGGAAGTAAGAAAAAGTAAAGGGTTACCTTCATTCTTGAGTTATTGGAAATCCAAAGGAAGAAGGAAGTTTGTACGAGTGTGGAAATAAAAGGAAAACCTGATTCTCAGTGAAGACATAGGGTTGGAAGACATTTCTACTTTAATAGGGAAGAGTCCCGACTAACAAGTTCATGCGGAAGAATGTAGTTGAGGACTCTCTAATCTTTGAATGGAAAAGGATTGGTTAGGGATTCTAAGGTACATCACAAAGTTTCACATGATTATTATAACCTTACTAGCATTAAAATTAGTGAGGAAGCATATCTGAAGAAAAATTTGTCCTAGAGGTGGTTTTGGAGTCCATTTTTTCTTGATATGAAGGAATGGAAACTTGGTTTTGATGTGGGTAAACTTACCTATCTTGCTTATAGAATTTTGGAGTGTGGAAGTATTAAAGGAAATGGGGAACATTAACTTAGCCAATTTCCATGGGTGGCAAGTACTGTGGGGGGTGTGTGTGTGTGTGTTCATCCTTGATCTTATGGGGAAACAAGAAATGTATTATGAATGGGGTTTAGGGACTACCATAAACAACCAAGTTGAGGTGTATTCTCTACTATAGGGAATCCTCTATATAAACGTGGAGAGTGAGGACAATAATTGTTATTAGTGATTCAAACATAATTATCAATCTTATGAACAATAAGAAAATCCAATTTGTTAGTAATTTGTCCTACCTCATTGAAATAGTAAAAAAGGAGACTGTTTGTTTTAAGGATATTACCTTCTTTGAATTTCTAAAAGCTCTAAATAGTCAAGCAGACACCCTCGCAAAGAAGGTCTCGAGACTAAAGAAGGAAGCCTAAGGAATAACAAGGACATTTTATTCCAAGCTATGCCTCATGTCATCATTCAAATATCAATTATATACGATGCTATGTATCAAGATCATTAATCAACATGTGTCAATGCATTCATGTTGTTGTATTATAACAAAATGGAGGTGGAATGTAAAGTGTATCACCCATATGACATCCCCATACATGCTAGTCTTTATGTTCGACTGACATTTTGAAGCTTGCAAAGAATTAATGCAAAGGAAAGGTTGGATAATGGATGAGAGTGTAGGTGATTCTTCTAGTAAGGATACTTGGCAGTTGTGAGATCGGGTTCAACTAGAATTTCAAGTAAGCACTTCTTTTCGAATTATACTGGTGATTCTCAGTGTTTTCTCAATAGTGTTGATTCTTCCTCTCGTGGTTTCTTCACCGATCTAGTGCTCTGCATTGGTGTTCTTTGGAGCTCTATTCTTGTCCTTGTTTAGAGTGTTGGTGTTTGTTTGGAGCCACTACTTAGCAGCATTGGAAACAAGGGTCTTAAGTTCCTCGTTTTGAATTTGCTTAATCTCTTGTTCCAAGAGGTTTAAAATTCCATTCTCCAGGTTTTGATTGATTTCAAGACAAGAAACTTGGATAGGTTGTCTGCAACCACTCTATTATCCTCTATGTGTTGTATTATTTCATGTATGTTTCTTATTTTTCCTCCTAGGTTGGCATTTTATTTGGTTGGGTGCTTGTTGTGCTTCTTCATTCGGAAAACCTGGTTTGACCTTTTGGAATTGTTCCTTTGGGTGTTTACTATCTACTCTCTATTTGGGTATCTGTGGAAGATCCAAGTCATGGACTGCACAAAAGTTCAAGAAATGCATAGAGTATTATAGGTATGGGGATTTTATCAATAGTAATAAGACATTTATATTCTCTATGACAACTAAGGTACATGAGAATGGACATCAATGCATATCCCAAAATGTAGTGGTTATGGACATCCATGTGTAACAAAAGAGGCAAATACAATTTTTGGAAGCTAAATGCTCAATGTTGAGGAATATGGTTTCTAATCTCAACAAAGGTTCCCACTCAGCTGCCTCAAATTACAAAATGTCAATGAATTCTTCCCCTAATGATCTTAAGGAAGAGGAAACATTTCATCAAATGATTGAAGAATCGACTCGAGCAATTAGAAATCTCAACCCACTAATATTGGTCAAGACAAAACTAAACAAGGATATTTTTTAGTAGTATTTCATGTTCTGTCGAGGTGTCTTTTATAGAGTCTATGCTAGCATAAATTTTTTGAAATCCTCTACGAAGGATGATTTGGATCATTTTGTACCTGACACATATTGCCTGGTAGTTATGCTAGTTTTTCTTAAGCGAAATCATTTTTTTTGTATTACTATGTTGTCCAACTTGGTTGTAGCTTATTTCCAATACAAATATTACCCATTTCTGTTAAAAAAAATAAAAAATTAGGCAAGTTTATTGAGCTAGAGATAGAATTTCAATCAAAATAAACATTAAATTCCCTAAAATTCTTATGGAAGATGATATACAAGAGGGATTACTAGAATAACTTGAAATTACTTAGGATGATTGGAGTTATATACAAATTTTGCACTGCTAGAAGCTACATTTCAGGTGTTGAAAATGT
>ML788666.1:192641-224027 GCA_009831015.1 Picea engelmannii
TATATATATATATATATATATGAGTGCGTAAGAAAATAATTAAAAGCACCAATAACTTTCAATATCAAATTCATGCACTTATTGATGATGGTTTTGGCTCAAATGCAGAGAAAATAAGGTTATAATATCAAATGACCAATACTTTAGATTCGAGCTCATTCCATATCGTTGCAAGTTTGTCAACTTCTTCCACATTGTTTGAAGTAAGTCCATTTTTTATTTTTAATTCATTTATCTGATTGAATTTATGCACGTGTATTTGAATAATTGTTCATTGAGTTTTATAGGATCATAAATCAAGATCGAGTCTGGATGAGCAAGATATTCCAATAGTGTAAAAATGTCGCAAGTTCTTATCAGGAGAAAGATATTGTAGGAAAATGTTCGATGAAAATGGACAATTGCTTTACCTTGCCAATTGTAACATGCCATCTTCCAATAACCTGCAACATGGGTCAACGATATTACATAGTGAATTAGATCTCTTTTATGACACACCAATGGTATGTGGTTGTTCAAAATATAAAGGGTTGAAGAAGAACCCTCAACGTGTCACATCGTCCCATTATATTAATGATCGACTACACAAAGTTGATGGTCTAATACCTCCCACTATGGTTAAGACTACACTTCTGTATGCTCCTTTAAAAAAAAATTGGAATCCAGATCAACTACAACTCGTCCTAAATCGGCCAACCTGTCTCTTTCTATTGAGTCAATTGAGAGTTCTTATAGTGAGTCAAAGTATGATATCAATACTACCCAAAACATCACTACTAGGATATCCAAAACGTTGTATGAACTAAGAGCAAAAATGTTCAAGTACACACCAAAGTCGGTTCAATTGTTGGAAGGTAGCAACGACTTCCCTCTTCCTATCCATATGTAAAGTAAATACCAAACTTGTTACAAACAAGCTTTGTATGGTGCTTGGCCATCTTCCATGCGTGTGCCCAATGTTGGAGTCAAATTCTCTTTTTGTGGTAATAATTATATGATTGCCAAGTTTAAAATAGATGTTGCAAATCTTGGGTTTTTTATCCTTTCACATGTATCCATTTGTCCCAAACAATCAGTGGCACTTATGCCATTTTTGTTAAAATTTTGGTATGCTCGTTTAACCATAGACATTGTCACATCATTTTCACCCAACCATAGGCATTCACATATGCCACCCCCAGGCACACTAACCTTTACTTAGAATAATTACGTTAAGTCTACACTAGAACCAATAGATAAACCCTAGCCACAATATTGCTGCAACAATAACACAATAACCATACAAAGATAGCATACCTTACACCAAGATAATCATAAGAGAAATACCAAAAATACTGCAACACTATTCCTCCAGACTTGCGCCTTCTGCAACTCTCCAAACATGCACCCTAACTGCCACTGTAGTTCCTCCTTAGACTTGTGCACTGGATAAGTGAGTGAGTGTACAAATGAGCTAAGGCATCACCTTATTGATACTTAATCTACCAGTGAACTTTTCCCGCAGGGCCGACCTGTATTTTCAGGCAAATATAAATTACTTTGACTTTTTTTAGTAAGGCCGACTTCTCTTTATGGGTTTCTTATTTCTTTATTATTATTCTCCTTGGGCCAAATTCCCTTTCAGGGTTTCCACACATCTGTTAATGGTTCTCCTACTTTTGGAATATTCTAATCTAAGTATAAAGGTTGCTCTTGAGGTTAATACCTCTTGAACCTACCAAAAAATCAACACTCCCTCTTAGATAGGGAGATATTAACTAAGATGTTCTTCATTTAGTAGTCCATTGATTACTCTATAATTAGTTGGTAGCAAACATCTGCCACAATGCCATCAGTAGCTCGAATCGCCTGTCACGGTCTTTGCAATAAAATAACACTCAACTACTCCTAATGTGAACTGGTAGTCTCCATGGAAATCAGCTAGTAGTGCACAACTAATACAATGCAATCTAGTGGAACATGACTGTGTCGATCCATAGTAGTACATAACTACTATCTAGTGGTGCACAACCACTCCAAGTAGCACACAACTACTGTCTAGAGACACAATGTCTCTCTCTTCTGCAATCAAGCCACCATGCAATACAACAGTCTCTTTGATTATGCAACAATCAACTAGTGGCACACAACCACCACAATATGCCCTCAACCATAATCATAGTCTGCCACCTCCATGACTATGTAGCAATAAGCTAGTAACACACAACTACTACAATATGCCCTCAACCATAGTTAGGATCCATATGACTATGCAACAATCATCTAGTAGCACATCGATACTACAATGCCATTAGCCATAGTCATACCTATGGTTATGCAACAATCAACTAGTAACACATAGTTACTACAATATGCCATCAACCATAATCATAGTCGATGTCTCTATAACTATGCATTAATCAACTAGTAGAACAAAAATACTACAATATGCCATCAACCATAGTTATAGTCTCATCTAGTAGCACATAGCTACTCCCATAGTCCTCACGAATGTGTGTGTGATGTTTCTTCTCTCATAAGGTCCGATAGTGCATTACCCCCTCAGTCACAAGATTGATCTAGGGAATCCTTGGCCAAATGGGTTAGCCATCATTAGAATAAATAACACACCTCCATCTTAGTGAGAGTGGACATTCTACAACACACCAAGCTTGTCTCTTAAGCACCTTGAGTCTTTCTAATCCTAGTCAAATAAACATGACTAATAAGAGAAAGACTGGGCCTGGGCCATTCACCACTAGCCAAATCAACATGGCTAATCCTGTGAGTGAATGTACCATTCTCCCTTGGTCAAATCAACATGACCAATTTGGGAGAATGTCTGCCCGATTCTACTCGTCTTTGGATGTGTATTAGAGATTCACAACTCCCTTATGCAACATGTCTCGAATGAAGTCCTATAAGAAACTTTTGAAGCCACGTTGCTTCATGGCTTGCAATACCAGATGCTATAAACTCTGTCTTTGCTGTATTGAGTGCCACCGATGTTTTCTCCCTGCTCAACCATGAGATCAAACATATCCCAAACTGAAGCAACATATGGAAGTACTCTTCCGATCTACTGCACTCCTTGCCCAGTTAGAGCCTGTATAACCCTGCAACTATCTGGGTTCAACCATGTGTTGACTCAAGGTATTTACTGCAAAACATATGTTCGACCTGGTGTTAGCCAGGTAAATCAAGGATCCAATCAGTTGTTTGTACATCGTGGGATCTATCAAATCTGAAGATGATTCACTCAATAGCTTCATATTTATCATCATGGTTGTGTTCATGGACTTGCAGTCCATCATCCTGAATATTTGTAGGATCTCAATAGTATATTTTCCTTGGCTAAGGAAAATCTCATATCTCTACCACACCTCCAATCCCAAGAAGTAAAGCATCAAACCTAGATAATTCATCTCGAACTCTGAAATGAGATCGCTTTGAAGCTTGAATCCCTCTGAGTCTATATAATCTATGGAGTCATCTGCTCCCTCTGCATGTGCTGACCTTTTCTGAAGTCTGATTTCCTATGAATTGTCCTAGGGAGACTGCTCCTTTCTACTGGATCCCGAGGACTGACTCCCTCTGAAATCTAGCTCCTTTATTACATGGATGTTTTCAAATCTTATGTATGAATAGTCTGCTCCATGTCTCAGCTAGGGACCATCTGAACTATTGCCTCCTACAACCGACATTATAGCTCCCTCTCATAGCTATTACTTGTGACCCGGAACCTGGAATCTTATCTTCAAGAATGAGTGTTGTTTCTTTTCTTCCGAGTCCCCTTCTTTCAATATGACAAGTATTCTCTCCAACCTATCCCCTGTACTAAGACAATATGCTTTATTAACAAAAATCCGAGTTAGGGAATGTAATGCAAGTAAACTTGAAAATCTCAACCTTAATTAATCTAATGCTTTGACTAGAGTCGGCTTTTAACTTTTGAAAAAAAAGAATCATAACAAAAATGCAACCTAGATGTTCATAAGATCACAATAATTACATAATAGCTAGAGGCATATCAAAACAATCAAACCTGGAGTGCATTTTTCCTTTCAAAATGATGGATCTAAGATCCCTCTAGATATACGATTGTTGTATGGACAAAATATTCCTTCACCTGAAAATACCCTTAAGATAATGATACAATTTAAACATATAAAAGTACATACCTCTGACAGCAGTGACACACAATGGTAGGCATTGGCACCATCCAGATGCATTGGCAAGCAATGACGAACCCAAAAATTTCAAAGTACTCCAACTTGCAATCTGAATATAGTTGGAGATGCGGTAGGGTAAGGCGTATTAGGATAACCAAAAATTAGTCCCAATACTTCACAGACACTTTCACTGCAACTGGTGTTGGAATTGCAACTGGTGCTGCAACTGGCACTACAATAGTTGCTGCAACTGGCATTGCAACAGGTGTTGCAACTGCCATGAAGGAACTGACACTATAAACCTAGGGTTTTATGAGGAAACCCTATTTCTCAACTTCATAAATTTGCAGATCTTATTCAGGGAAGAGATGCGCCCTACTTAGGCGACAGTCTTAGTGAGTTTAGTAAGTGCTCAGACGAGCTTGCCAATGGGGGAAATTGAGGATCTTCCTTCCAGTGGTTAGACTATTATGAAGGAAACCAACTTTGATACCATGTTAAAATTTTGGTATGCTCGTTTAACCATAAACAATGTCATATCATTGTCACCCAACCATAGACATTCACATATCCCACCCCCAAGCACACTAACCTTTACTTAGAATAATTCCGACAAGTCTACACTAGAAACAACAGATAAAACCTAACAACAATACAATAACCATACAAAGATAATGTATCTTACACCAAGAGAAGCACAAGAGAAATACTAGAAAGACTGCTACATTATTCCTCCAGGCTTGTGCCTTCTGCAACTCTCCAAACATGCCCCCTAGCTACCACTGCAATTCCTCTTTAGACTTGCGCACTGGATCAATGAATGAGTGTACAAATGAGCTAAGGTGTCAGCTTATTTATACTTAATTTTCCAGTGAACTTTTCCCACAAGGACGACCTGTTTTTTTTGGCAAATATAAATTACTTTGACTTTTTTTCTGGTAGAGCCGACTTCTCTTTCCAGGTTTCTTATTTCTTTATTATTATTCTCCTTGGGCCGACTTCTCTTATAGGGTTTCCACACATATGTTAATGCTTATCTTACTTCCAAAATATTCTATCTAAGTACAAAGGTTACTCTTGGAGGTTAATAACTCCCAACTACCAAAACATCAACAATTTTGTGGTCATCTTTATAGTTGGTATGATTACTTAAATATTGTCAAATACAAACATAGCATTTCCATGTATAGTATGTGCATGAAAGGTTATGCTTATGGAAACTTTAACATGGAAAACCCGTTATATATCGATGGTCATCCACGAACTCATGGGAACATCGTAGGGTTCATAAATAGTTACAAGAACTGGTTATTTAGTGCAAATTGTTCCTTCGAGGAACACTCCAATAATAAAGAGTTATTTATGAAAAGGAAGACATCCAGGTTTGTTGTTGTGCATGCAATACTTAGTTTTTCTCCTGGTGGTGAGTTGTTAATAAACTATAACTTTCGTAGAGCACCAACTTCTTATAAAAAATGTCTTGCATTGGGTCTGCCTTTAGATGTCCCCTGGAGGCGTAAGAAAAAGATGATTGAGTAATTCTATTTTTGGATTTTCAATGGAACTAATGTAAATGTATTGCTTAATTCGACATTTTTTTTATAAAATTGTTGGTTTCCTGTTACAATCATTACATCAAAGATGGGGACCAAGCTCCCTAGAACTTCTACAAATAGAATTTTGTTTATTTAATTTATTTATTTCTGGAGAAAAAAAAAACTTTATATTCACAACCAAAAGGAGAATATACATATTGTTGACCTTGAACATTTGTTTATTTATTTTATCGAGTTTGGTTAATATTTTTTAAATTTTTAAATATCAACATAAATTAATTTAATTTAATATTCTTTTAACCTTAACAAATTAATTATTATTAATGATTTCATTTTCATATATATATATATATATATATTTAAAATTCATTATTATTAATGATTTCGTTTTCATATTTAATAATTATGATTATAATATTTTTTTTAAATATAACAATTATAAATTTAATTATGAACAATTATTATAATATTATCAATAAATGAGAAAATAAAATTTTATAAAAGTAATTTTTCTTTGTAAACATTTTTAATCAACATATTGTATCTTGTTGGAAATGAAACAATTCACCTTGAAGAAGAATTACACATTATATGACATTAATAGTTATAAGTTTTCGCAATGACAATTCAAAGTAAACAATTTCATAAAACTAATGGTAAACTTTATATGACAACTCTAAATTCTAATGAGTGATACATCTTAAATTTAATTTAAAAATGGAGAAATCATTAGCGTACTTATAATACATTTTATAAATCAAACAACAACAACATCAACATGATTTGAAAAAACACAATATACATGTGTGTTATACTATTTATAGCAAACCAATGCGATTGAAAGTGCACTGATGCGGTTGTTATGTAAAAATGCATCAAGAAACAATTTAATTGACAAAGTATGTATGCAAACTTCCCCAAATAAAGTTTTGAGGAGGTTGTACTTTGCAGAGGCAGTCACTCTTCAATGCCTGTCATAATTTAGTGCATGGACTCGATCCTCTGCCACTTTCTTAGAGCTCTGCCTTGGATCTCCTCCTCCGTGGGCCGTTGGACTTTCTCCAAGATACCATCCTTGTCATTGAAGAAAATTGAGGTAATATAAGGCTACCAAATATGGCATGTCTTCAACCAGAATTTAGCTCTAAGTTTCAATCTCCAAAACTGTCCTTTGTTGCGTTTTAGGACAACAAACAATTTAGTAAGTTTCTACCCATAATTTTTTATTGGCTAAGTGTTAAGTGTTCTCAAAACAAGTAACACTCCTTTGGATCTTTACAACACAAATAAGTTGATCTACAATCTAAGCATGCATGAAAATAAGACACAAGTATATTTGGTCAACATGACCCTAGATAAAACCCCCCGGGGAAAACCAGTTTGGAATGGAAGTATATATAAGTGGTGTCTAAAACATGAGATAAAACAAGAAATACAATATGATGGAATCTATATACAAAGCAAGCTCCTCTCGAGTCTTTCCAAAGGAACCAAGAAGAAATGCGCCCAAGCTTAGTGCACCTCTTCCCTTGTTGCCAAACTCGCTCAAGTGATGCGCCCTTGAATTTTGTTGCTCCAAAGAAGAATCCCTTGCACCACAATGTGCTATTGTGTGCTACCTCTCCAATGAGACCAACAAATCAACAATCCCTCAAGTCTAGCTCATGCCTACTAGATGTGCACCCTCCTCCAAGCAAGTGTGATCACCACAAATAAATAGGGGTCCAAGATTCCATATCTCCTCCATGAATAGAAGCACCCAAGCTACCCTAAACCATAGCTTTCAATCTCATCCTCATGCTCCCTCTCAAACTCTCCAAGTGAACATAAGAGTGAATGAGCCTCCCTTTAACCCTTGTGCCATCCTTAAGAAATCCATAAGGAAACATAAACGTGGATGGCTAGGATCATCCCAAGCCATCCCTAATCAATGGTTGAGATAATCCCACTTTAATCTCACTCACAAACCCACTTTGGGTTAAGTTCCATAAGTTCACTTTATGTCTTCTAATTCACCCACAAAGTGAATTAATAGTCACTTTAGGCTAAAATGACCAAATTTCACTTTTGACTTAAATTCCTAAGTCAAAGTGAATTTAGACATAAAGTACAAGGTACAAAGGTACCAACATCTCCCTCTTGTGGTTAGAGGCTCAAAACCACAAGGGAACCACTTCGCAAGGTACACCAAAATTCAACACTCCCTCTTATCGAGGAAAGTGTTTCTCACCAATCAATCTCGTCCCAACTGTGGACTTCCTTGCCTCCTAGTAAGGCCTAGGTGAGTATGGTTGTACCCTCTCATCAAAGTGGCCTCTGTCTCTAATCTGCTCGACCTATCCTGACACTAATCTGCTCAACCTTCTCTGACATTGATCTGTCGACCTGACCAATCTCTAGATGGAAGTCCATCTCCACCTACCTAAGATCACTTAGATCTTGGCATCTCACCAAATATCTCTCCCTCAACATCTCATCAAAGGTCTCTAGGTCTTGGCATCACACCAATATCCTCTCCTTGGTCTCTCACCAAGGTCCTATAATCATGGCATGCAAATGAGATATCTTGGTATTTCACCAAGAGTCTCTAGGTCTTGGCATCTCACTAAGATCCTCAACCTTGGTCTCTCACCAAGGATTTCTACCACCTAACATCTAGCCAATGGTTAGTACTCTTGGAATCTCACCAAGAGTCTCTCTTTTGGCATATTGCCAAGAGTCTCTCCCTCTTGGCATCTCACCAAGAGTATCTAGATCTTGGAATATCACCAAGATCCTCAAATTGGCATCTCACCAAGTGACTTCCACCTAAAGTGGAACCTGAACCTGATCTGCTCGTTTCCATAGCCAAGTGAGGCTCAAGCCTTTGTGGTGCCCTGATCCTCCTCCTCACCAATCTCTTATGCTATGAAGCCCCTGTACCAACCCTCTGTCTTGGTAACTCTGAAACTGAAGCTGTCCTGGGTGGACCAGTCACCCCAGAAGATGGTGTCCTCAAAAACTGAGTCTGAGCTCCCTCTGAATCAACACTTTGAGGCAATAGGTCCTCCTCAACTCTGTCTCCCCACTGACTGTTGGATGGTGTATCAACTGAAAAAATCACACTCCCTCTAAAACTGAGTAATGAACTCCTGATCCACTGTTGTCGCTACCGTACAATCATGATGCTTCTTCTTCTTCCTCTTGGGACACTGCCCAACATAGTGCCCCATATCACCACAATCAAAGAATCTCACTTTGCTTATGTCCTTCTTTCCACTGCCACTCTCCTATGGCTGGGTCCCCCCCTTGGGACACTGTCTCGCACCCTCGCTGATCTTATTTTTTCCCTTTGACCAAAGAGAAATATCCTCATCCCCCTCATGTATATGATACTCTCCGAAAGATCCAGAGATGCATCTCAACTCCTCCTGTACAAATTCGTCCCAAAGTCTCTCCCAAGTAGGAATGACCTCCCGGGAAACAATGCCTTGTAAAAATGAACCCCAAGGTTTGGAAAAGATGTTCAAAGTTGTCCTTACCATAAAGCCTGGATCTACAATCTCTTCGACCTTTTCTAACTCATCTTTGATCTGTGTGAATCTGCCTAGGTATGATGTGACTGTCTCGAAATCGAGCATCTGAATGCTCCTAAGCTTGTCTTGCAGAACCATGTTCTGGTTCTAGTTTGGACTTTGGTAAATCTTGCACAATGATGTCCATATCTCAAATGCATAGTCTTTACCAGTCATATGGGGTATGATGTGGTCCCTCACCGCATCAAAAATATTCCTCTTCACCTTGGTGTTTTTCTTCCTGAAATATGCATCCAACAATGGTGAAGGAGCAGGTGTAGGAGGCATCACCACGGGAGCTTGAACTATATCCCATAGTTCAATATCCTCCAAGACGAATTTGATCTACCTGCATCTGGGACACCGACATGGCTGTCCACTAAAGAGCACACTGATGCTAAAATTGTAAAATAACTCAGCCTCACCATTTGACACACAAGAGGAAGTAAGGTTGTCCAAACGTGTCCACAAAAAAATTCTACAAACTGTTCAACAAATATGCCAACAAGTTGCCACAAACACTACCCACAAGATGCTATCAAAAATTAACAAAACTTCACCACCAAGGGCTCTGATACCATGAAGAAAACTGAGGTACTATGAGGCTGCCAAATCTGGTCTATCTTTGACCATAATTTAGCTCTAAGTTTCAATCTCTAAAGCTGTCCTTTGCTGTGTTTTAGGAAAACAAACAATTTAGTAACTTTCTGCCCATAATTTTTATTGGTTAAGTGTTCTTCGAGGTGCCCTTGCAAGTGTTTTCGAACCGATGGTTAGCACATGTAATATATCTCAAAACAAGTAACACTCCTCTAGATCTTTACAAAACAAATACGATGATCTACAATCCAAGCATGCATGAAAATAAGACACATGTATTTTTGGTTTGTTATCACGCAATTTGTACTTTTCCTGAAGGGAAAGGATAAGGGAAGGAAAATTGGCGTAATAGGAGGTTATCCTATCACTGTCACCTTAATAAGATAACTATTTCTAGTTTTGGATGATATCCCAGGGGAGATGTCCCCGGTGACCTGGGGATTTGAGAAGGCAAAAGTTAAAATGTCAATAAAAGGTATCCCCTCTTACAAGTCACACTGATCAGAAAGTCTCAAAGCTTTAACCAATGAAGCAATGATGTGCCTAGATGTACCTACCCAGAACAAAGCAACAAGAAAACAATATCTTTTGCAACTACAATGTGATGTTAGTGGTTCATAAAACCATGGACTTGTCAATAAAAGCAATAAGTTGATGCAAGATGAAGCAAACAAAATTGTATAACAACAATGTTTATAAGATAATAGCTTCACAATAAATTCCTTAAAAGAGCTTCACAATGACCAAAAATAATAACCCAATAATAGCAATGTACTAGCAGTTGTCAAAAGCTAATTAGGCAGTGTATAAATCAACTTTTGCAATTGCTTTTAAGTGATTTTACTGCTGTAATAAATGGTTGTAGCTTACTTTAGTTACAACAACAAGAAGGTTAGTGAATTATTCTAATCCAGGGTTAGGAAGGGTTAGTAGGTTGCTTGAGGTAAAATATTTAAGGGTTGGTTTAATCAATCAATCAATTTCAAGGTCTAAATCAGTGCCTTTTTGGGCTAATGGAGTCACTTTGTAGCATAAAACTTGAAGGAACAAATGATAATGTGAGAGCTAGAGACAAGAAGGTTAATGATTGAGGTGCTTGTAACCCAAGGCCTCAATCACTAAACCCTAGGAGGAAAATGGCCACTAGGAAGTAGGTAACCCTAGGCCCTAGCGGCTTTCCTCCTTCTTTAGCTTAAGGATGAAGTAAATGACGACTTGATGAAGCAAATGATGCTAGGGTGCTACAGTGGTAGGGCCCTTAGCACAATGCTATAAGAAAGTAGGGTTTCTAGCACAATCTAGTAAATGAAAAAATGTTAAGACAATGACAATAACATGTGCTTGTTCTCCTAGGGTTTTAAACTAGAAATTTCATAATCTTGGAATAAATGCAAAGTAAATGTACCATAACCATTCAAAACAAAGAAGGATTGTAGAAATTCACTTACATCCACCAAGAATAATCTAGCAATAAGCCTAGTTGAAGATTTTCCACCAAGAAAAATGCCAAGAAACACCAAATTTAGCCTCCTTTAAGAAGTGCGCACCAAATTTCAGCCAATAAACCCTAAGTAGGGCGGAAATTTCAGACCTCACTAGTGTGAGTGAAATATGTTGAAAAATATAAGGGCAAAAACCCTTATTTATACAGTAAAAATGACCTTTAATTTACAAAATTAGGTCCAAAAGGTCGACATGGCCAATTTACATGTAATATCTAGTTTTTAAATAAAATTGACAAATTAAACCCTAAATCAAGCAAAAGAGGTGACATCATGCCCTTCTAGGGTGACATTGGGCCTCTAGGAGCAAAATGTTATGCCTCCCAATGCCTCTGGATCAAGCCACATGTGCCACTTGGCACACAACTCCCTCCATCGTGTCCATCAAACATTGGGTGACGTCAAGGGTCACAGAGGTGATGTCATGGGCCTTCCAAGGCCAACATCATTGTGGGAGGGAAAGACTCCCCTGGGTCCAGGCTGTCTCTAGTGGAACGTCCTCCTCTCTCTCCGATGCAAGCCTCTAATATGTGTCTGCCCCTGGCTGGGGTCTCAACATCCATTTGGTGGGATTTTAGCCCTATGCATGTATGAACTAATCATCTCCCCATGTGTACCTGTCCATCGGGTGTGGCCCTGCAACAAAAACAAGTAGGCCCTCCATGGGCTCATAAGTCACAGGGATCATAGAAATGTCAATCACGTCTAATAATCAAGTTATCTAAACATGTGCATAAAACCCCCCTTTCCCAGACAAGTGCTCAAAGACGTTATACTATTCTACAAGCCAAGTTTGGAGAGGGTTTCAGGAGGTCCTATTGGGATAATTCTCATTAGACGTGGGATGTTTCTAGGTGAAGACCAATCCAGATCATGTAAGTGGATGAGGTGGTATGCGGATGTTTGAGCAGTGGGTGCAGTGATGACAGGGAAATGTATGGCTTACATGTGGGTGCCTTTGAAGAGGGTGAGTTGCACTTTGTCATGGATGCAAATGTTTCCAATCCCATTCAATGACTTTTACTTTTTTATATTATTGATTTTCCTTTCAAGAGAATAGCTCGGGGACACTGCCCTGGCGTGGTGACCAGTGATGACAGTGTTAGCCACAAACATTTCACAGAGATGAGAAGGTTGGCTCATGATGAGACCCCCTTTCTCTTGGCTATGCCACCAAGAGCCGCTACCCTGGTGTGGTGACCATCTAAATGGTAGTGTCATACCACTACATGCCCATGGACCTAATAGGATAGATCCTGATGAGACCCCCTATCCTCCAACTAGGTCTTGATTTTATTATTTTATGGGTCCCTCCATTTCTTGCCGAGAAGCCTTTTATTGCTTTCTCAGGGATCCCTAGGTGAAGCATCTAAAGGTTTTGTTCTCCTAGATTTTATCTTTTGCCAGCTACTTTTACCCTCCGAGCCTTTAGCCCCTTATTCCCATAAGGTAAGGTACAACCCTTTTCTAGCTTGGCCCCAATGCCCGAACCAATGTAGGGGATGGATGAGAGGGAAAATGATGAAAAGTGATAAGTATGGTGGGAATGGACGATGACCTTTCATGAACCCACCCAGTGGAAACTCAAATCCTAAGGGAACCAACTTGCTAGGGCATCCTGTCATTCCCCTTAGGTGTGGACATGTGTAAAGGCATAAAATATAAGCACACGTCATGAATAAAAAAGAATTAAATGCACATATTCAAATTTTTTGAGAATCAGAGTGACACATAACATGATACCCCAACTCATTACCCCATGGAGAAAGACCCACTGCTGCTGAAATACCAAGGCCGATGGGATGGATGTTGTTGTTGTTGATAGGATCGAGGTGCTGAAGAAGAAGGATGGGCCCTCCAGGGCCAAGCTCAAGTCAATATGGCTCTCGGTAATCCATGTATAGGACCTGTGGGCCTCAAGACATAATCTCCTTAGTTATCTATAGGCTAGGGGATAACATGGTCAACATGACCCTGGATAACCCCCCCCGGGGAAAACCAGTTTGGAACGAAAGTATATATAAGTGGTGTCTAAAGCATGAGATACAACAAGAAATACAATATGATGGAACTTATATACAAAGAAATCTCCTCTCGAGTCTTGTCAAAGGAACCAAGAAGAAATGAGACCAAGCTTAGTGCGCCTCTTCCCTTGTTTCAAAACTTTCTCAAGTGATGCGCCCTTGACCTTTTTTGCTTCAAAGAAGAATCCCTTGCACCACAATGTGCTCTTGTGTGCTACCTCTCCAATGAAACCAACAAATCAACAATCCCTCAAGTCTAGCTCATGCCTGCTAGGTGTGCACCCTCCTCCAAGCAAGTGTGATCACCACAAATAAATAGGGGTCGAAGCTTCCACATCTCCTCCATGAATAGAATTGCCCAAGCTACCCTCAACCATAGCTTCCAACCTTATTGTCATGCTCCCTCTCAAACTCTCCAAGTGAACATAAGAGTGAATGCATCTCTCTTATCCCCTTGTGCCCTCGAGAAATCCATAAGAAAACCTAAATGTGGATGGCTAGGATCATCCCAAGCCATCCCTAATCAATGGTTGAGATCATCCCACAATAATCTCACGCACAAACCCACTTTGGGTTAAGTTCCCCAATTTCACCTTATGTCTCCTTTTTTTTTGTTTGCTAGTTTGTCCGTGACCTGCGGAACTAGACTGTGGCTGAGAAACCACAACTCAGGGGCATCTAAGTCATCAAAATAACCTGGGGATCACACCCGAACAGAGCCACACCAACCCTTAACATGGCTAGATTTTTTTTCCCCGCAGGTTTTGAACCGATGACTTTAACATCACGAAGTCCCTTAACAACACACACTGTCACCGACTGTCTTACACCTCGGGGACTTCCCTTTATGTCTCTTAATTCACCCACAAAGTTAATTAATAGTCACTTTAGGCTAAAATGACCAAATTTCACTTTTGACTTAAATCTCCTAAGTCAAAGTGAAATTAGACACAAAGTAAAAGGTACAAAGGTACCAACATCTCCCTCTTGTGGTTAGAGGCTCAAAACCACAAGGGAACCACTTCCCAAGGTACACCAAAACTCAACAATCATTCTTGTAGCCATAATATGAACTAGAGTCAATTCAGTTGTAAATTGCATGCCTACACCTCCCCTTCTTCGCCTTGAGGGGGATTATCGAATAACTCTTTTAGGATGGGGAGGAATTTTGTAGCCCTGAAGTATTTGTAACCATGGCCCTTTCCAGTGGCATTGAGAACATCAACTTCGTTCCCTTCCAAGCCTGTCCTCTTGGCCCCTACTTTCGCATAATTAGGACTGCCAAGATCTACTATCAGAGATTCACGATGCCCTTTTGCCTTGTTTATCAAGAAAGGACCTTGGTGGATGTCTTAATTATAACACCGCTTCATACTCAAGAATGACCTAAGGTCCATATTGTATATTTGATAGAAGTTAAGAAGCACATTTGGAAAAATAATCAATGATCCATAAGCTTTGTCAGCATGTCTTATCACTAAATATTAAGCATTGCTTTGGCCTCGACTTGCTCCTCCATAAAATCCTCACCCATGTACTTATTGATAAGCTCATGTTTCTTCTTTTCCACAACCATGTGCTCGATTGATTTCTCATCTAAAAGGGGCACATGGGCAACACACTCTCGCTCTCTCTACTGTTGGCTTCCCTTGTCCTGCTCTCCCATTTATTTTTCCACATCCTCATATTCCTTGAATAGAAATGACTTATTGGAAATGACTTTCCTGCTCTTGATCGTCAACTTGGCCTCCCTCTAGATAGACTCCATCCTCTACCACTCCCTCGATGCTCTGGCCCAATCTCCTCCTCCACGGGCCGCTCAAATTTCTCCAAGATACGGTTCTCGTCATCCCTGTCACCACAATAACTGGCATCAATTCGCTTGTAAATCACATACCTAGACCTCCTCTTCTTCGTCTTCGTGGAATCATAGAATAGCTCTTTGACGTCAGGGAGGAATTTCCTAGTTGCACTTGTACAATTGGTTGCAATGCGATGTGTTAATATAGACACACTTATGTTGTCATGTTATTGGAGCACATGAGTTTTGTTTAATGGTCTGTTATGTTTTTGAGAGCGGCGATAAGGGGCCATCCACTGAGACGCCCCACAAGATCAATGCATTTGGTTAACATGAATGCACTGCCACCTCAATTTTTATGGAATGAAAACATGGCGGTGCACTTTTTCTAATCGACCGCATCGGTGCAATATAGTTTCTAGAAAAAACACCATGATGTTTAGTGATGTGTCGTCTAGTATAACACACTCGTGTTGTTGTTGGAATTATGGGCACCACTTAGTTATATTGATTTATTGCAAATTAAGGGGTGTGATGTGTTACTATGAATGCTCTAGTGCTACCGTGTTATTGAAGCATACTTGTTTTGTTTAGCGATGTTTTGTGAATTATAAAGCACCAGATACAGGGTGTCAAAGGAAACTCCCCGCTATGCCAAATCGGTCAATATATGTTTCAGTGTGGTTCTGTTAATGGAACCGGTGCATTTGTTTAAAATGGTTGTACCACTGAGTTAAATTTAATGTGTCGTATTTTGAGCGGTGCACTTGGTTAAATGGAACACACCAGTGCTTCTATGTTTGAAAAGCACGTGCATGTTGTTTACTAGGCGTTGTCTTTTATAACACACCAGATGCAAAGCATTTAAGAGGAAGCAATGGTTAATTATGGTAATAATTACACATGTCGGTTTTGGTTCTTGGCTATGAAGTTAGCAAAAGATGCACCACTTCGGGGCGAGCTGAATTGAAATGACACATTGCGTGGAGTCGAGATTTATTTTTATTTTTATTTTTAAGTCCCAAATTTCAAGCTAAATACAACTTTTAAATGGATGAAAATGCAAATGGGAAGGTAATAAAAAAATAACCTGGACTCTTATGTCCTAAGGAGGTATGGTTCCACCATTGAGAGGAAATGAAAATTTGTGGTAATTTCGAAAAATTGGAAATGTGTGTAATCTATTAGTGGAGCCATCCAACTTGTCAAGCAACAATGTAAACATGGTGTCCTTGAAAATAGAGTGAGCACCAATGCTTGCTTGAGAAATTGGAAGCATGCGATGAGGTGTCACAAAGAAAATCGGTCTAGTAATTTTTTTTATTTACCCAACTGTGATGCACCATAGGAAAGTTTTACGCACAGGTACATAAGATTCAATGGCACCGGTGCACTTTGATCGATGATTGCGATTTTTGTTATAACTTATGGCGTTGTGTTTGAACATTTACGTGTCGGTGTGTTATGTTTTATTTGTGCACTGGTGCATATGTACCGTAAAGGAGCACATAAAGAAATGTCCACAAAACCTTCGGCCGCTTGCGTACGCTAATTACCTCCTCTATGAAGAGTGACGGTGCGTTTGAACATTTAATCACTGGTGTGGAATGTTTTAGGTGCACACCGGTGCAGATGTACCTTAAAGGTGCACCAGTAAAAAAAACCTTTGGTTGCTCGCCTCCGCTAGAAACAACTAAGGGATAAATTTTTCGGGGAGGTTCCGTAAAAACCTCCGTAAGAAGGTGTTCTCCTGGTAGTGTCTATTGGAAATACAACTCACAATGTTATAGGTTGGAGATATATAATGTAAATGATAAATTCATCTCGTTTAAATGCAGGTATAGAGATAGTTATGAAATCACAAGAATTGGGAAAGGTGTTCTCAATTATTAATTTTATGATTCCTACGGGGATTCAAAACCTTTATGGGACAATTTTAGTGGAATGAATCAATTAAGTGATGATAATATTTTACTTGATAGATAGCTAAATCTTACAACAAAAGGTGAAGAAATTTGAGTAGAAGGGGTGTGGCGAGACACATTAGTAGATTACTTTGCTCAACTATTTGAAGATTTGGGGATATGTGATGTGAAACCTCCAAATTTGGTTCCAACTTAGAGGAATTATGTGACGTCCCCGACCACCCACAGGCCGGACACCGCTACCTCAGACACACATGGTCTCAAGCTCTCTTATAGATAATTAAAACTGTCCATGCCCAGACATAGACCTGCTGAACAATGGCAGACAAAGCTCTTTGCAGAATAAATCACATATACACTTAGCATAAATAAACAGAGGTAACATGAAAGCATACATGAAACAAAACACATGATATTGTTATAAGAATCACAAACATGCACTAAAATACATCATTTAACCATTAAGCACATAAATGATACTTATCTCTTAATTGTAGTGCATCGGTTGCGTGCAGACCTTCCACGAACCTCCCAGCCTTAGACCATGCTGCTCATCACTCTTAGCAATGGGTCACCCCCGATATGGGACTAAACTCCATCAGGTAAGGGATTCCTAGGCTAGGAAAGGACAACAGGAAGTTGCACCAGTCTACATGAAGAATTTCCTCCAAGGAGCCACTTACACCCACCGCTCACAGACTCTCATTCCCCACATGCCTATCCCACCCCAGGAGTATACACCTTCACTGTCACACAGTCCATCGACTTATCCACCTCCCTTTTAGGGCTTCAACAACAGGTCGGACATGAATTCTCATAGCTTTGTAGCTGCTATTGGACTCCCTCCAGGAGAACTCACTTCCTTAGCAAACTCTCTCACCTAGAGAGAGTTTCTCACATGCATGACAACCTGCTTCTTCAATCCACGGGCCTGACAACCCGCTTCTTCAATCCAGCTTCTCAACACATGGGAAAGGGTGATGGCAACAACAGAAACCGGATGTGGGGCATGGTAATGGCAGAACGAAACACAGGGAACCCACATGGTACAATTTTAGCAAAGATATCAGTTCGAGTTTGTTGTAGAGGTTCAAGATGGTTGAGGGTTCAACAATGGTGTTCCAGGTTTTTACTGCTTGCCTGTTGGTTTCATGTGTGAGTGGAAGGAATGACAAAAGGATTCCCTAAAAAGTCATAATCCCCACATATATTTGCATGTGTCTGATATGACACATGGTGCTCATGAAGCGTGTTCCTCTCCATTTGGAAGTCGTTCCCCTTCCCCAAAGGAACTTAGGATAAATTTGTATCCTCCTCACTACATTTAGAATAATAATATATATTAGTCTTTGAGAATTAAGCTCTTAAGATTAACCCCTTTTTCCAGCCTCTCAGCCCCCTCCCTTACCCAGCCTAGTAGAGCCTAGTCCCCCATACTTTTTCATCATGGTCGGTCTACACGCAAAGATGCTTTTATATTAATTATTTGAATATTTACATATACAAAACATGCTCATGTCCTTAACATCCTAGGCTCTCTAGCCCAACTATCACATAAGCCTCCTAGCTTATCAATACTTGGCTCACCATCCTATGAAACATGTTTACAATTCATGATTAAAAATTAGGGGCTCAACCTTGGGGTATTACAATCCCCTTCCCTTATTTTTGAACTGCCCTTAGTGCAATTATTTTACACTGTTAGCACTCTGTAATTTCCCAAGGCTATGAAGGAAACCCAGAGGTAACCACAAAACCACTTTGGAAGCTGGGATCTAGTCCTGCCAGCTTTAGAGAGGGATCTCTCTATATGATTTAGCTATGTTCTTCTAAATAATGTTAGGCTATATATTATGGTTCAGGTTTTGGATTTTAGAATTTAGTTGGGTTGAAACAAGGGAGATAAGATGTTGGGAAATGGAGTCACTGGCTTAGTTCAATCAAGGCAGGTTTTATAGGAAACCTTACAGGGTAGGATAAGTACCTTTGTTGGATTCTTAAGGTTGATAAGTGATTTGAAAGAAAAGGTGAGGGGATCATATTATACCAGAGCAATTAAGAATTATGGACGTAACCCTCAAGTAGAAAACATTGAAATTATTCAAAGCTGGAATCAGAGTGTACATCAAAACAAATTTTGTTCTTCATTTTTCTATTCAATAATTCATAATGTATGGATAACATAAGAATAATAGCGAAAACATAGATACAAAGACAAATGCACTTGACCAACATAAGTGACACGAGAATCCTGTAATTGTTGCAACTGTATTACTGAAGTTTGATCAAAGAAGGCTCTATGAGATTCTTTACATTTGTTGGAACAAATATTGAAATTTTGGCTTTCAGTAGCTTAAGAGGAAAAAATTTATAGTGTTTAGCTATCGAAAGTGCAGACTTTTGGTAGCTTAAATCTCAGTTTTCATATGCCCTTAGCTGTCGAAAGTGTAGATGTGTTTTTACCCAGAAATCAAGTCTCGAGGAGGTACTAAAAGAATGCAATAAACGACAATAAAATCGCTATAATAAGGTTTTACATAAATGCCACGTCACCATTTCGGGTTTTCGGCAGTCGGGGGTTTGGCCGACATAAGATTTTGACCATTGCTCTGTTTCCCCGAAACCCGAAAGCTGAAATCAGGGTTTTGGGACTTTCGGTGGATTATGGCACTCTTTAATCGCACTGTTAGCTTCCGAAAGCCAAGACTTTCGATGGCTAAGATACACCTGTTTTTAGCCTATTAGCCACCGAAATCGCAAGTTTTTCCAAAAAAAAATGCCTGTGGGAAAACTCACTTTTCTCAACCTTGGAGAGGTCATTTTACATGTTTGAATAGTCGATTGACATCTACAGATCCTAAGATTTCCAATGGTATCTTCAGATCCAAATTTAGAGCTTTGGAAGGTAGGAAAAATTTCCCTGCAAAATGGCGTTGCAGACATGGCCCAAAAATGTAGGAATGCGCCCAGATTTCAGTTAAACAATTGCCAGTTCGTTTCTCAGTCGGTTTTGAGGTAGTTTCTCATTTTTTATACGCTGAAGGATTATATATTGTATATCTCTTTGATGAGAGAGGAGGAGGGGAACCTCTTTTGAAGAGGGCTTCTATTGAAAACTGAGTTATTTTGAAGATATGGATTAACGTAATGCTGGAGACATGTGTTCACTTGATATGTGAGATTCATCACGGTTGATTCCTTCAGTATGTTCTCTGTCTTGTTACATTCATATTTTCTATCTCTTCTTTTATCAACCGAGTTAAAATTCGTTTGGAATTCATTTTGCATGCTCCTTACACACGGTTGATATGTGTTGTGTTTCAATGATGACTAGTCAGAATTCGCTCAAGATTAGGGCTCTGCACCTAGTTATTAGCCTCCAGTATTTTTTCTCTAAAGTTGTAGTGAAAATTCATCCTTGTTAGATGCTTTCATTGTGATGGTCTTTTCCTTTTGTTTTCTCCTACCATATCTTGATTATCGATTGCTGAAAGATAGACTTACTTTGCCTCATTTCCCTCAAGTAACACGATCACTGCTATTACACCTTTTCTTTGGTTTTCACTTGACTCCATCACCTAATAAGCCTTTTTAAATCTATGCAACCACCAACCTTATCAAAATATCTTGTCTTATAAGAAATCTGGCCTTCTTACTGTGACTACTGAATATTCTTTGAGTAAAGAGCCTTTCACTATTGAGAGAGCCCTCTCTCAGGGCATTAGGTCAGAAACACACTCTAAAGCAGGCTTCAGGTTACCTCGAGGATTGGCTTGCAGCAACCCAAGTCAAGTTCTGAGCAATGATATGTGCTAAGGCTTGGCTCTATTACAACCTAGAGTTAACTCTTGCGACAACATTTTCTGGCGTTGTTGTCGAGGACGGAGGACGAAGTGATCTTCTCTAGGATACGACAAAAGTTCATATCTATCTCTTGATAGGCATTCAATTGGTTGTGATCATTCACCTAGTGACTCCTTGGTTCAAAGAATCTACATGATTCACTGGCGATGCCACTGGTCTCAAAATGTCGAATTCGTTCGCTGCTCGGATTGATGCAAGGTTTGCTCCTTTGGACTTTACAAATGTTTATGGTTTTCCAAACATTGTTCCAGACATTAAAGTTTGGGAAGATGTCCTGCCTAAATTTGGAGAATATGCGGACGACAATCCCACTCATCACTTGTTTGAATTCCACAAGCTCATGGAGGAATTAAATATACATCATGAACATGTCCTCATGAATTTGTTTATGTTTTAGTTGGAAAGAGATGCTAGACTCTGGTATAAAGCTTTACCCCATTCCAATATTCCTTCATTGAAAGATTTCCACATACTTTTTCATCAACATTGTAAAAGAATCTACTCAACTGAAATACTTTTTGAAGATTGTTGTAATATAGAATTATAAGACAAAAAGATCAAACAAATCCTCTTGAAGAGGAGGAAGAGATATCATAAATTTCTCAAGTTGATGAGGATGATTAGTATGAGGAAGAGTTGGATCATAAAGAAGTTGGATATGATAGCTCTTGTGGACATATTCAAGAAGAAGACATTCAACATCACAACCAACCTGCAGAAGAGAAAGGAAATAATTATTGTTTTATCCAGAAAATACAGAGACCACCTTCTCTTTTGACTGAAGAAGAAATAGATCTACTCCTGCATAGTCAAGTTACAGACCTTGCTTACACAAATTTGCAGTGTATACACAGTCCCTGATATGAGAGTCAGACTTCTTCCATTTCTGAAAATGTAAATCTATTTTTTAAAAATGACAGTCATGTGTTTGATGAAACTCTACAAGAAGTTAATGGACCTATTTAAGATGATGATTTCTAGCCAGGAAATCAACTTGTAAGCCCTATTTTGTTGAATGAAGAGGATAGGGTTGTCACATTTAATAGTCTTGAAGGAATTTTGTTGTTCAAGGATGCCTTAGACTGTGATTTGGAGGAGTATAAATATGAGATAGACATCATTCTAGAGAAAGGAACGTAATTGTCCATGCTTGAGCAATCCACAGTCGATATTCCGAGCATTTGTCTGACTGATGACACTCCTGAGTTATCTGCTGAACCTAAATATGATGAGTACACTGATGATTATAATATTGTTTCTCTAGAACGATTTGCTGCAGGGTTTTCATGGAGGAATGGCGGTCTTCAGACAAATGCCATATCAGATGAAGGATGTTTGGATATCCTCTTTGAGGATGATCCTGAGCAAAATAAAGTGGAGCATACAATAGTCTTTGATGAAGCCTGTTATTTAAAACCTCATAACCATGCATTTTTTCATGATCCTTTTGTTGACCTTTCAGATTCATTTAATGGAGGAGTATGCTATGTCATGGATATTTTGTCACATGAATCGAGGAAAAGTTTGAAAATTAATGATCTACAACATTTCAGATGGAAGTTGTCAGTTTCCTTTTTCATCCTGCTCAAAGAAAGTGTGAGCAGATTTCAAATAAGTACATAGTTTTTGGATTGGCTTCACTGGCATTTTTGTATCATTTGATTTAGTGGGAATTTTTTTAGTAGTTAGAGTAGGTGATGTATATAAATAAGCTTGAATTTGAGTATTAGAGTACAACAATAGTTTTAAGTACGTTTCCAGTTCAATTTGGCATCCTGTATGGTTTTGATTTAAGGCATTATGGCTCTGTATCCCAATGAATGCATAAGCGGTTTTTTGTTTCGGAAAGGTGCAAGCAAAGTGACAGGGTTCAGCGTTTGATAAGGATGATCTCAGGTCGCCCAATGGATGGAGGCACTTGGTCTACTATTCTTGGCGCTTTGCAGGAAATCACCATCCCTAGATGGAGCCTATGTTGGAACAAATATTGAAATTTTGGCTTTCGGTATCTTAGGAGGAAAAAATTTATAGTGTTTAGCTATCGAAAGTGCAGACTTTTAGTAACTTAAATATCAGTTTTCATATGCCCTTAGCTATCGAAAGTGTAGATGCGTTTTTACCCATAAATCAAGTCATGAGGAGGTACTAAAAGAATGCAATAAATGACAATAAAATCGCTATAATAAGGTTTTACATAAATGCCACGTCACCATTTCGGGTTTTCAGCAGTCGGGGGTTTGGCCGACATAAGATTTTGACCATTGCTCTGTTTCCCCGAAACCCAAAACCCGAAATTAGGGTTTTGGGACTTTCGGTGGCTTACAATGCTCTGAAATCACACTATTAGCTGTCGAAGGCCAGGACTTTCGGTGGCTAAGATACCCCTGTTTTCGGCCTGTTAGCCACCAAAATCGCAGGTTTTTCCAAACAAAACTGCATGTGGGAAAACTCACTTTTCTCAACCTTGGAGAGGTCATTTTACACGTTTGAATAGTCGATTAACATCTAAAGATCCTAATCTTTCTAGTGGTATCTTCAGATACGAATTTATAGCTCGGGAAGGTAGGAACAATTTCCCCGTAAGATGACGCTGCAGACATGGCCCAGAAATGTAGGAACGCGCCCAGATTTCAGTCAAACAACTGCCAGTTCGTTTCTCAGTCAGTTTTGAGGTAGTTTCTCATATGTTATATGCTGAAGGATTATATATTGTATATATATTTGATTAGAGAGGAGGAGGGGAACCTATTTTGAAGAGGGCTTCTATTGAAAACTAAGTTATTTTGAAGATCTGTAATAACGTAATGCTGGAGACATGTGTTCACTTGATATGTGAGATTCATCACAGTTGATTCCTTCAGTATGTTCTATGTCTTGTTACATTCATATTGTCTATCTCTTCTTTTATCAACCAAGTTAAAAAAAAATTGGAATTCATTTTTCATGCTCCTTACACACGGATGATATGTGTTGTGTTTCAATGATGACTAGTCAGAATTCACTCAAGATTAGTGCTTTGCACCTAGTTATTAGCCTCCAGTCATTTTCCACTAAATTTGTAGTGAAAATTCATCCTTGTTATATGCTTTCACTGTGATGGTATTTTCCTTTTCTTTTTTGCTACTATATCTTTATTATTGATTGATGAAAGATAGACTTACTTTGCCTCATTTCCCTCAAGTAACACGATCACTGCTATTACCCCTTTTCTTTGGTTTTCACTTGACTCCATCACCCAATAATCCTTTTCAAATCTGTGCAACCACCAACCTTATCAAAATATCTTGTCTTATAAGAAATCTGGCCTTCTTACTGTGATTACTGAATATTCTTTGAGTAAAGAGCCTTTCGCTATTGAGAGAGCCCTCTCTGAGTGCATTAGGTCAGAAACACACTCTAAAGCAGGTTTCAGGTTACCTCGAGGATTGGCTTGCAACAACCCAAGTCAAGTTCTGAGCAATGATTTATTATCTCATTAAAAATGTGCTAAGGCTTGGCTCTATTATAGCCCAGAGTTAACTCTTGAGACAACAACATCAATGAGTATTTTTTTCCTATTGGTTCCCCCGTGTTTATTATAAATGAAACAATATATAGAATAAATCCTCTCCTAAACTATTACAATAATTTTGGAATAAAATGTTAAATAATAACTAAAAATAAAATAATATCTCCAAATTATCTGTTGGAAATCTGCAAAATGATCCTCAATCTGCTGATCTTTTGTTGCTAGGTGTCTTAGACTGATATGCATGCCCTTGAAATCTAGAAAAAGGTTGAATCTGTCTTCACAAAATCAGTTAACTACCCTCTCAAATCTGATTGCTCTGCCATTTGTCCCTTTGAACTCTATTTATGCCATTTTTTTTTTGAATAATTCATTTTGTCACAAAATATTTGGGAAAAATAATAATAAATTTCCAAATATTTTGATTAAATCCTTAAATTAATTTCATGATTTAGAATTTCAACATATTCATTTAAATGATTTGATAAACCATCTTGTTTTCCAAATCCATGGCTTAACAAAAACATGTGTTGTTTTGTGTAGTTGGTAAAGTATTTTCACTTTTCCCTTTTACCCATGCAAACTTATTTCACATTTGTAAATCTCCTTTTACTTTCACCATGCAAATTCTACGTGTAAGTTTCCTTTCACTTCTGTAAATCTTTGGGATGGATTTTCAAAACCATATGTTGTTTCACCTGCAATTGTAAATTTAAATTCACATGTACCTGTAAAATCTTTTTACACATGTAACTCTTGTTTTACTTAGCCTCCTATTCGTAAAACTCATTTACATGAATTTCTCAGCCTGCCATCCATAAAAATATTTCATAAATGTATAAATATTTCTTTATATATTTTACGACTCTGTAGAATTTTGTTTTCACTCATAACTCCATTTACTTTTACCTGTAGCTTCATTTCAAAAATATATCCAAGCTTTTGAAGAACCCAAGCTCTAACTCCAAAATATTTAATTAATCCACGGAACCATTAACCTTCCCGTCAATCATTTTTAAATGTAATAGGGAAAATGATTTTTGGAGGGAGGGGGTAGGTAGGAAGTGGGTTAGGAGGAGGGGGGTCCGATTTAACGGGAGAGTAACCGCTGGTAAAACGTGGTAAGAGTGAAAACCACTTTTCGGACCCCCCTTTTGGTTAAATGTCGGAGGGGATGGGGGGTCCAAAACATATGCATAACCATTTATGTGATTAATTCATAGATCTCGAGGATTTTTTTTTTAAGAATTTTAAAAATTAAGTGCAGGGTGGGCCATAGGCTTTGAATTTCGAATTTATGACTTTGGTTGTCATAAAATAAATATTTTTCTAATGTTTTAGAGTTTGGATTTATTATTTAATTTTGAAAATTAATTCAAAATAAATAATTTCTCACTTAGGATTTGTTTTCAGTCTTCATCTTTCTCCACCTTTTGATCTGGATGTCGGTCTGAGGCACCAAATTTACCATTGGAAAGTTGCTTCTGAGCACTTTTCCATGAAAACACCTGCAACATGTTCTGAACTGAATTTATATGCAAAAATCTCTCACGGATCCAAACTGTGTTTTGGCCATCATAGTTTAAAAACTAATCATTGTTTGGATAAACACATTTTTTTAGGATATGACACCTAGTGATTCATAGGATAAAACTTACCAATAGATACCCAAAATAGATAACTAAATAAATATATTACCTATAATTTATAGGACCTTAACATACACCGTATTAACAAGATTTTCAAAATCTTCAAAAAGATGTGAGTATTCTTCCCGCATTGCATCCTCATGCTCCCAAGTAGCATCCTCATGACCGTACCAGATCCATTGGACCTTTACAAGCCCTATGGCTCGATTCCAGATCTGTTTGATTTTATAGTCTAGAATGAATACCAAATGCACTTGGATAGCGCCTTCTTGCTCCACCTAAATCACATTCCAATCAATTACATGATTACCATAAAGTATATATTTCTTGAGCAATGATACATGGAATACATTATGAACAGGCATAGAAGCAGGAAATGCAATCATATAAGCTATTGGACCAATGCTCTCTAGCATTTCAAATGGTCCACAATATCTAGCTGCCAACTTGGAACAATTTCCCAACTTCAATGAACTTTTGTTGGCCTTAACCTTCAAGAATACATGATCACCCACTTTAAACTCCCTATGAGTTCTACCCTTGTCAGCATATCTTTCCTTCCTGTCTTGGGGAGCTCAACATTTTCTCTTCCATTTCTATGAACAATTCTAGCTCAATCATTACCCTATCAGTTGGATTGTCCCAACTTACAAGAGTGTTGCACTTTCTGCCATAAGGTGCTTCAAATGGGTTCATCTTCAAAGATGATTGGTACCCATTGTTGTAACAAAACTCTACTAAGTGTAGATAGTCTTCCCACTTTGATGGTTTGTCCATCACATACTGATCCAGGTGGATCATCTCAAAATTCGATAGAGTTAAAGTATTCAAATGGAAAAGTAAAGCTTACAAAGTGGAAGAGCTCATCAATAGCTTTCCAGTGACGTTCGTTTTAGGAAAAATGACCTCTAGGTGACAAAGATATGAGCAATGGAAGTTTCGTCAAAGATGGTTAAAAAATGGTTAAATATGATTAGAAATGGTTTAAAAAAAAGGGGTGGTCAAGGGCCTAGCCCTTGACCTTGCCAACACCAAGGAATCCCCTTGGTATTTAAATGGATATCAAAAACCATATGGAAAAACCCAAAGTATAATGTCATAAAACCAAATGTTATACCAAAACACAAAACCATATGATAAAACACAAAAACGCGCCACATTATTTATACCATACATCAAAGTCATGCACATATCATATGATATGTATCAAAACATATAACAAATCACACAACCATATGGTAAAACAACATATAATAAATCGCGCCAAGGAGGGGAAGCCCACGGGTTTGACACCAGGACTTCCGCCCCCATAACCACTTCCACTACCAATGCGCCACCGCCATGGGACGTGGAAGGGAATGGCGCGAATAACTTAAAAATTGCACCGATTTGGGGGATTTCGGAGGGCTCGTGGCCCATAGCTCGCACCCCCCAAAAACCATGGTTTTTTATTATTTAAATGGAGCATGGGCACGAATCCCGAGGAGGGAGAATGAGTTTTGATGCAGGCAGAGACATGCACGTAGATCGAGGTGATGCTACACAGTGACCGAAGTGAATTTGCACGTAGACCGAGGTGGTATTTGCACACAGTTTGAGGTGGTAAAGAATTGGCACACGTCCCGAGGTCGTACGGACTATACAATCAGGGGCAGATTGGGAATAGTGCCAAAAAGGGCATTCAGAGTCCAGTTTCAGAAATATATTGAGTTTATACTCAAAAGTCTCGATTTTTCGCAAGGATTCCAGATCCATCTTTAGTTTTTGCATTCAGGCATCCAGACAAAAAAAAATTCACAGAAACTTCCATATACTCAGAAAGGTATCCATGTTTATACTTAAAAGTCTCAGAATTTCATCTTGCAGCTGTTGTTGAAGTATGTTACTGTATATGACAGACAAAAATCAAAAGTCACTTTGTAAGCATTTGAATACTTAATCTATCGGCCTTCCCATTTGGCAAGTGGCCTAGAGAGGTAGCCAAGAAGTCTGGTGAACTCCATTACCAATTCTTGTTCTTAGATAGTATGCTTACATGTTTATGTCTTGATGAATGTTCTTTAATTTTTCAATCATAAAGATGGTTAGAAATTAAGAAATTCACATGCAAGTAATGGTTAAAGATCAAGTAAAAATTTCAAACCAAGTTGGTATCAGAGCAAGGTTAACCATTTGTTTTGTGAGTTGATGTTAACAAGATCCAAGCTTCAGTGTGGTGAAGGAGAACTTGAAGAGTTCGATCCAGAGATTGGATCAAGAAGAGGAAGGATGTCTTCACCAAAAGGAGAAGAAGCAACTTCTTTTATTCCTTCTGAAGGGGAATTTCTAAAAGCTTTCATGAGAATGCAAACGATGGTAGAGGAGCTCTATCAAGATCTAAAGAAAGGTGAACAAGGTGGACCATCTCATACAGAAGATAAGAAAAAAGGAGGTGATGAGGAACCCCCTAAAACTCCACCAACTTCTCCATCTCTTCTTGATGGTTCTATTCCTTCTCCATTTGAAAAGAAAAAAACAAAATTTGATCTTAATATGCCTCATTTAAAGCTTGATATTAAGTTTGATTTACCTATGTATAATGGAGAACTTAATGCTGAAAAATTGGACAATTGGATCCGTCAAATTGAAGTTTAGTGTAGGATTCAAAAGTTTACTGAAGATGTTGTTAAAATTCAGTTGGCTTCTCTCCGACTTGGAGGGACTGCTCTCATTTGGTGGGAGAGAAGATCTCAGGAGGATCTTACCACAAAAGGCAAAATTTTCCTCTTGGTATGAGTTCACTTCAGCACTTAAAAATCAATTTTATCCATTAGGGTATATGCAACAAGCTATGATGGATTGGCAGAATTTGAGGCAAGGCAAGGGACAAAGTGTGCAAGAATACACACAAGAATTTCGAAAAAGAGCATTGATACTTGGTATACCTCTTTACACCCAGGAAACTCTTCTCAAGTATATAGGAGGATTGCATAGTTATTTATGTCATATGATATTGATGTTTAATCCGACTAACCTTGATGAGGTGTGTGTTCAAGAAACTCACATAGAGACAAAGGGGAAGAATACCAAAGAGAACTTTTCCATGAAATCTTTCAAACCTAATGAAAAAAAGTTTAAAGGTAAATGGAAAAGTAAGCACATAGCTACTTTGAAGAAAGAAGGAGATAAGCCTACATGTACTCATTGCTAGAAGAAGGGTCATGATGCTTCCAAATGTTGGAAACTTCATCCGAAGCTCAAGCCAGAAAAGTTTTGGAAGAAAGAAGACAAAAAGACTA
Organism: Picea engelmannii; assembly: GCA_009831015.1. NCBI lineage: Eukaryota > Viridiplantae > Streptophyta > Pinopsida > Pinales > Pinaceae > Picea > Picea engelmannii. The sequence goes on from ML788666.1 coordinate 222,054, forward strand.
CTGTAGTAATAATTCAACATGATTTGGGATCAGACTCTGGGGATGAAACTAAGGTGATTGCTACAAGCATCCAAGGTAATATTCCTTCCTGTTCTGTTTCAAGAAATAAACCTGTTGTTGATGAAAGAAAGATAAGTGAGTTATTTTATATTACAGTTATCTCTAAGCATACAAAAATTGATACTCTTTTTTATAGTGGATCACAAGCAAACCTCATTTCAGAAGAAATTGTTAAAAAATTACAATTGGAAACTAAGTTACACCCTAAGCCATATCCACTTGGATGGGTATGTGATAATTACAATTGGAAAACTAAGTTACAAAATAGTGTAGACTTAGGTTTGCCATCACTTCTGGATTTGTGGATGAGGTAGATCTAGATGTGGTTCCATTGGATATATGTGGTATTGTGTTAGGTAGTCCATATCTGTATGATAGGAAGGTTATCTTTTACAGGGAAGATAACAGGTATCAACTCACTAAGAATGGTGTTGAATATATTGTTCGTGCACATCGCATGAAAACTAATATTTCTTTAGTTTCTGCAAATCAAATGAAGAGGTTAATAAATGCAAGTAAGAACTTTGCGCTTATGATAGTCAAAGAAAAAGATGTTGAACAAATTGAATCCTTTAAAGGTTGTGATCCCAAACTTAAAAGGGACTTGATAAAGGTGGTATATGATTATGATATTTTGTTTCAAGAACCTGAAGGTTTACCTCCAAAAAGGGAAATTCAACATGAAATACATTTGCAGCAGGATACACCTCTTCCTAATGTTGGTTTGTACAGGTCTTCTATTATTGAGAATGCAGAGATAAAGAAACAGGTTCAGGAGTTAATTGAAAAAGGGGCCATTCGTCCAAGTTCCTCGCCATGTGGTTCACCAATTGTTTTGGTACCAAAGAAAGATGACACATGGTGTATGTGTGTTGATTACATGGCATTGAACATAATCACAATAAAGAATAGATATCCTCTTCCTCGAATTGATGATCTTTTAGATCAATTAAAGAATGCAATCTTTTTCACTAAGTTAGACTTAAGAAGTGGCTATCATCAAAACCGTATTCATGACAATGATATTTGGAAAACAACTTTTAAAACCAAACAAGGATTGTATGAATGGATGGTAATGCCATTCAGGCTATGTAATGCACCCGCGACATTTATGAGGGTGATGAATGATGTGTTTAGACCCTTTATTGATGATTTCGTTATAGTCTACTTAGATGATATTTTGATTTTTAGTCGAACTTGGGAAGAGCATGTCAAGCATGTTAAATAGGTATTGGATGTACTTGTAAGAGAAAAATTATATTTAAATATGTCTAAATGTGAATTTGGAAAGACATCTTTAGTATATCTAGCTTACATTGTAGGGGGAGGTGAATTGAAGATTGATCCCTCTAAAGTTGAGGTCATTGTAAATTGGCCTAAGCCAAATAATGTAACAGATGTAAGAAGTTTTTTGGGAGCAGCCCAATATTGGAGGAAGTTCATTGCGAACTTCTCCTTCATAGCTTCTCCCTTACATGCTTTGACAGGTTTGAACAAAGTCTTTCAGTGGGAAGGTAAGGCACAAAAATCCTTCAACACACTAAAAGAAAAGATCAGCACAGTTCCAGTACTTGCACTGCCGGATCTACAACAACCATTTGAGATAGAAACAGATGTTAGTGGTTATGCAATGGGGGCAGTCTTAATGCAACATAAAAAACCAATATGCTATCATTCTTAAACTTTCTCTAAAAGAATAATCAACTATCCAACCTATGACAAAGAGTTGTATGCATTAGTACAAAGTGTTAAAAAGTGGAAACATTACCTCATGGGTAAAGAAACAATCATACATACTGATCATCAACCACTACAATATTTACAATCACAAACTAAGCTACAACAATCAAGGCATTTCAGATGGATGGGGTTTTTACAACAATTTCATTTGGTTATAAAGTATAAGAAAGGAAT
>ML788666.1:224239-237549 GCA_009831015.1 Picea engelmannii
CAAATGCTTCTATTGTTATTCAACAAAGTCCTTTAGTTCATGCAAGCTATGTTGAACAATATACTAAGGATGAAGATTTCAAAGAAGTTTATGAATCACTAAGGCATGGTTATCAGAATGAAGAATTGAATTATCATATCGATAACAAGTTGTTGTATCATCTTGGTAAAATATGTATTCCACAAAGTGAAAGAGTGCATGTGATAAGAGAAGCTCACACTTCTCTCATTTCAGGGCATTTTGGAGTAGGTAAAACCGTAGCACAATTACAAAAAAATTGTTATTGGCCTCGAATGAATGAAACGGTGTCCAAATATGTAAAAGGTTGTGTCATGTGTGCAACAAGAAAACCAAGTAACATAAAGTTAGGCTTGTACACTCCACTTCCAGTTCCTTCTCATCCATGGCAAAGTGTTTCAATGGATTTCGTAGGAGGTTTACCAATGTCCAAAAAATGACATGACTATCTGTATGTTGTTGTGGATCGATTCAGTAAAATGTGTATACTCATGCCTTGTAAAAAGAAGATCACAACTGAGATGACTACTCATTTGTTCTTCCAAAATGTATGGGTCCATTTTGGACTTCCTACTATTATTTCTGATCGAGATTCCCGATTTCTTGGGAAATTTTGGTGATCATTATGGGAACTTATGGACACAAAGTTGAAGAAAAGCACAACATTTCATCCACAAACCGACGGTCAAACTGAAGTGGTCAACAGGACTGTGGTACATCTTCTTCGAGGGTATTGTGCTAAGCATCCCAAGCTTTGGGATGAACAATTGCATTATATACAACATGCCTACAACAAAGTTATACACTCTTCTACTCAAAAGTCTCCTTTCGAGACATGTTTTGGGTACTTGCCAAAGTCTCCTTTAGACTTCATTTTTGGGAAAGATACAATGGAATGTGAACAGGTTGATGCAGATAAAGCTCGAAGGTTTATTCAGCAGATTCAGGTAATTCACCAAGCAGTGCAGGAACAGTAGGAATCAAGTCAGGTCAAATACAAAAAAAGGCATGACAAGCATCTTATAGATCATCATTTTCAGATTGGTGATCAAGTATGGCTTCATATCAGCAAAGATCGACTTCAAGGTGAAGGTAGAAAGTTGAAACCTATCAGGTATGGAACCTTTACAATTTTGGACAAAGTCAGTAATAATTCTTTCTGGTTAGAATTGTCTCCTTATATGCAAATGTATTCAGTTGTTAATGTGGAAAACTTGAAATTGTATGAGCCACCTATGATTATAGACCAAGATGTACAGGTTCAAGTACCTTCTATGGACGAGTTTGCTCCTGAGTATCTTAATGAACTTCAGGAAGATGTAATACTGGACAAGAAGGTCAGATCGTCACGAAGAGGAGACATGGAGTTTCTTCGAGTGGGGTTAAAAGGAATGCATCCAAGCAAATCAAGGTGGATAGAGACCGAAAGAGTGAGGGAATTATACCCTCACTTATTTTCTGAATGATTTCATACTTTTTGTGGCCAAAAATCTTTCCAGTGGGAAGGTTTGATCCAGGTGGATCATCTCAAAATTAGATAGAGTTAAAGTATTCAAATGGAAAATTAAATCTTACAAAGTGGAAGAGATCGTCAACATCTTTCTGGTGACGTTCGTTTCAAGAAAAACGGCCTCCAGGTGACAAAGATATGAACAATGGAAATTTCGTCAAAAATAGTTAAAAAATGAGTTAAATATGATTAGAAATGGTTTAAAAAAAAGAAGTGGTCAAGAGCCTAGCCCTTGAACTTGAACTTGCCAACACCGAGGCACCCCCTTGGTATTTAAATGGATATCAAAAACTATATGGAAAAACCCAAAGTATAATGTCATAAAACCAAATGTTATACCAAAACACAAAACCATATGATAAAACCCAAAAACGTGCCACATTATTTATACCATATATCAAAGTCGCACGCATATCATATGATATGTATCAAAACATATAAAAAATCACGCAACCATATGGTAAAACAACATATATCGTGCCAAGGAGGGGAAGCCCACAGGTTTGACCCCGAGACTTCCGCCCGGGGTAACCAACTCCACTACCAATGCGCCACCGCCATGGGACGTGGCAGGGAATGGCGCGAATAACTTAAAAATTGCACCGATTTGGGGGATTTCGGAGGGACGTGGCCCATAGCTCGCACCCCCCAAAAACCATTGTTTTTTATTATTTAAATGGAGCATGAACACGAATCCCGAGGAGGGAAAATGAATTTTGATGCAGGCAGAGACATGCATGTAGATCGAGGTGATGTTGCACAGTGATCGAAGTGAATTTGCATGTCGATCGAGGTGGTATTTGCATGCAGTTCAAGGTGGTACAGAACTGGCACGCATCCCAAGGCCATACGCACTGTACAATCAGGGGCAGATTGGGAATAGTGTCAAAAAGGGCATTCAGAGTCCAGTTTCAGAAATATATCAATTTTATACTCAAAAGTCTCAATTTTTTGCAAGGATTCCAGATCCAGCTTCAGTTTTTGCATTCAGACATCCAAACAGAAAAGTGTTCACAGAACCTTCCAGATACTCAGAAAGGTATCCATGTTTATACTTAAAAGTCTTAGAATTTATCTTGCAGCTGTTGTTGAAGTCTGTTACTGTATATGATAGACAGAAATCAAAAGTCACTTTGTAAGCATTTGAATACTTAATCTATCGTCTTTCCCATTTGGAAAGTGGCCCGGAGAGGTAGCTAGGAAGTCTGGTGAACTCCGTTACCAATTCTTGTTCTTAGATAGTATGCTTACATGTTTATGTGTTGATGAATGTTCTTTAATTTTGCATTCATAAAGATGGTTAACAATTAAGAAATTCACATGCAAGTAATGGTTAAAGATCAAGTAAAAATTTCAGATCACATACATTCTTAACATATCTTTTATTACTTGGTTTACCCTCTCTACATTCCCATCAGACTCGGGATGATAGGTTGTACTGAAGTTCAGATTGGTTCTGAACCCCTTGAATAATCCCTTCCAAAATTTTCAAGTGAATTTTGGATCTCTATCAGACACAATTGTCTTGGGAATACCATGCAACTGAACCACTTCCCTCATATAGATATCAACAACATTGGTTGCTTTGTGAGTAGTCTTCAATGGAATAAAATGGGTAGCCTTGGTAAGCTTGTCCACCACTACGATGATAGAATCATGATGCTTTCTTGTCCTTGGCAATTTGGTGATGAAATCCATTGTCACCACTTCTCACTTCCACTCAGGAATGGGTAATGGCTGCAACAACCCAGCTGGGTGTCTATGCTCAACCTTGACCCTTTGACACTCCATACATCTGGCAATGTACTCATCAATTTCTTTCTTCATACCTAGCTAATAGTATTGTCTCCCGACTATTGCCACTATTTTCTGGTATACTGGGTGTCCAACATAAGGCACATAATGCATCTCCTTCAAGATCATACTTTTCAATTCCAAAGAATTGGGTATAAAAATTATGTTCATGTAAAAGATCATTCCATCATCTCCCAATTTATAATCTTTTACTATCTATTGCATTTTACCTTGTTGCAATCTTGTTACCATCTCCACGTACTGCAAATCTGCTTTTTCAGCTTCATAAATTTTACTTTTAAGATCTGTTTGGTACATGCTAATTGTTGTAGCATGTAACTCATGCACTCTCTTGTTGAGTGCATCAACCACTTTGTTCTCCCTTCCTTTGATGTGCTTGATATCAAAGTCATCCTCACAGAGGAATTCCAACCATCTGCTTTGCCTAGCATTTAAATTTGGTTGATCAAACAAATACCTCATACCATTATGGTTTGTCCTCAGTTCAAATTTATTTCCCATGAGGTAGTGCCTCCACTTATTTAAGGCATGTACTATGGCTGCCAACTACAAATCATGAGTGACATAAGGCCTTTCATTCTCTTTCAACTTTCTTAATTCAAAACATACTTCCAAACCATTCTAACTGAGGACTCCACCAAGTCCCTCTTTGTATGCATTTGTGAAAATCATGAAGTTCTCATTAGGATCTGCAATTCTCAGAATCGGAGCATTGGTTAACAAGTGCTTGAATTGTTGGAAGCTCTTTTCACATTCTACTGTCCATGGAAGCTTCACCCCTTTCCTTTGCAAGGAAGTGATTGGGTGAGCAATCCTTGAAAACCCTGCAATGAATATTTTGTAGTAGCCAGCTAGACCCATGAAGGATTTGAATTCTGTCACATTCTTGGGTTCTCACCATCCTCTAATGGCCTCAATATTTTCAAGATCCACTGCTATCCCTTCATTGGATATGATATGCCCCAAATAATGAATTTGGTTTTGATAAAATGAGCACTTGCTTAATTTGGCATACAACTGGTGTTCTTTTAACACTTGCAACACCATCCTCAAGTGATGCTCATGTTATTCTTTTGTCTTGGAATATACAAGGATGTCATCCAAAAAGACAATGACAAACTTGTCTAAGTACTCTCGAAAACCACCATTCATCAAACACATGAAAACAATTGGTGCATTTGATAACCCAAATGGCACCATTGTAAACTCATAGTGACTATACCTTGTTCTAAAGGCAGTATTGTTGATGTCTTCATCTTTAATCCTTACCTGATGGTATCCTGACCTGAGATCAATCTTTGAAAATATCCTGGCATCCTTCAACTGATCGAAGAGATCATTTAGCCTTGGAAAATGATACTTGTTCTTCACAATTACTTTATTTAACTACCTGAAATCAATACACAATCTCAAGGTCCCATCATTCTTCTTCACAAATAACACTGGGGCACCCCAAGGTGGCACACTTGGGTGTATGTACCCCTTCTTCAATAGCTCTTCAAGCTGCATTTTCAACTCTTTCAGCTCTGGAATACTCATTCTGTAGGGATTCTTTGACACTGGAGCTGCTCCATGCATCAAATTTATAGAGAGATCAATATCTCTCTTTGGGGGTAGTCCGGGTATCTCCTTAAACACATCCTGAAACTCTTTTAGGACTGCTTGATCTTCTAGATCTGGCACCCTATCCTTAGGTGTTTCCTCTATATGAGCTGTAAACTCTTAACAACCCTTCCTATAACACTTCTTCAACTGCATTGTTGATATTTCTTAGACAATAACTTCCCTAGGAATTCTTTGGACTGCTCTTGAGTTTCCTTCCTCATATAGGCAAGTGAATGCCTTTTTATGACAATCTAGGATGACATGGTGTTGGTCCAACCAATCCATACCAGTTAGACAGTCATATGAACCCACATGAAAGATGTTCAAATCTTCCTTGGTATTCATCCCATTCATGCATTCATACCCAATGGACATGACTTAACCAACTCAACAACATTTCTCTTGGCTCTTGTAGCTAGTTGCACCAGCCAATAATTCTCATGATTGCGTCTTGGCATTTGCAATCCTTCCACTACCCTAGGATCTATATAGCTATGACTAGTCCCTGAATTGATTAAAACAACAAAGGAATGGTTATTGATCATACCTTCTACTCCAATCATGTGTGATTGAAACTCTGCTTGCCTATTGTCCAAGGCTGCATAGATTCTTGACACACTTATGCCCATGTCCTCCACTATTTTTGTTTGCTTGACATTGTGGAAAAGTCTCACTTTGTCATCTTTGTGAGGACAATCCCTATACTTATTTTCTCCTTTATAACCCCAACATTGCATCGGTGGATGCCTTGTCCTTTGCCCACCTGCCTCAGCCATATTGGGCTCTCTAAAGGTTGGTTGTCACTGAGGATTATTTTTGAAGAATGGAGGCTTGCTTCCCTTCTTTCTCAAATATGTGTTAAAATTATTCTTGTCCTCCCAAGCCTTCTAGAAGGTAGGCTTTCCTTTTTGTTGATCATACAAGCACTTATCTGTCCTTATAGTTTCTTCCAAAGTCTTGGGATAATCATACTAAATCTTGTCACTGATGAAGGGTGGTAGTCCACTCAGATATATATGTATCTTAACTATCTCATCTTTGATGAAGGAGATGTACTTCAACAGTTCCAGGAATCTCCTTTCATACTCATCAATGGTCATGCTGCCCAGATTGATTTCAAAGAACTCTTTCATCTTTTTGTCATAATATATCTTGGTCAAGTATTTCTTCTCAAAATACTTCCTGAATTGTTTCCACGTCACATTTTTCTCCTTAATGTGATGCACCTGCACAAGCAGGTCCCACCACATGGATGATTTTTCTTTCAGTTGGTAGATTGTAATTCTTCCTTATGAATGAGAGGAATAATTATGCAGTTGGAAATATTTCCTCATACCCAACAACCATGTATCAACATCTTCATCCTTATTGTGCTCTCCATCAAAAGTAGGAGGTTTGATCTTGTTCACCTCCCCTTTCAACTCATCCACCCTAGGCCTCCTATACTTCCTAACAGGGGATGGACATGAGCTACTATGTGCCCTCCTATTGGACTGCCTTTGAGAATGGTGGTGGTGTCTGTTGACACTCCTTGATCTTGTTTTCTCATCAGAGGATTTGTGGCTTCCTGACTTGCTCGAGCCACTCTCCTTGTCTAACTTCTTCTCAATTATTTTCAAGGTTTTCATTAACTTCATGTTGAAGTTTTCCTGCTACTCTTTGGCCTTCATAAGACTTTCATTATCAGCTTTGTGGCTTTGGACATTTGCCTACAATTTTATGATGGTCTCCACCAGATTGATGTCTTCATCTTTTCCTTCTCCATGTCCATTGGAATTTTTTCCCTCAATTCCCAGATGGACATTCATTCCTATAACCTCAACTTCCTGACTATAAGACTCTTATGCATCCTCCATCTCTCTGCACTTTTGTTCTGCTTTGGCAACTGAAACTCTGCAAAAGTGTGCAGCTAATAGAACTCTTGTCAGGCTAACTGTCTAAACAAAACCATGCAAACATGTACAATTCTTGTTTATAAATTATCATAATTCCTTCTATTGATTTTATGAGAAATTTTACTACCCATAGACAATTTATGGGTGAACAATTGTCCTCTATTGTTCCAGAGCTTTCCAAGAACTACTCCCTTGCTCAATCCTAAGTTTTGAGTAGGAAGTTATGACTATTTGACCAATGGCACTTCCTCGAATGTGATCTATGTTTAACTGTTCTTAATTCTCAGAGCCAAATTGGCTCTTGGATTCATGCTAGATCCTCTCTTCAGCTTTAAAACCTTTTCCTTACTTCTTTTGATGCAGGTTTGTTCACTCAAGGACCTCATGGGCTCCTTCTCTAAGCCTTTTCATGTTCTTAAAACAAAACTTTGGGCGCTAGCCCCTTTTCTTCGGGCCCCAAACTCATGTGGATTCGGGTCCTTGGTGAGAAATAGATGAAATGGGGCTTAAGACCCATCAAATGAAGTTATGAAAGGTCGCAGTCATGAGCGCCCAAGCACAACATGCATAAAATCTCTATTTTCGGGTTCAAAATCAAGCGAGCGGGCATTTTGTTTTCAACAGCGAGGATCCATAGATGGAACAGATTGACATTCATCGGGTAAGATTGAATCGCGGAGTTGCACGAGGTTTAGTGCATGGGCTCATCTCTTGTGGCCAAAGTCACGAAATGATCATTCGTGATTTCGGCTACATGGCGCCTGATCAGGCTCGGTCGAAATTTCGGCTACCGGAACTTCAAAAGACAAGGGGTTTCTCTTCCACTGCATCGGGGAACCCCGAAACGCGAAATGCGAAAAGTCGTTTCGACATTTCGGCTACCGGAACTTCAAAAGATAAAGGGTCTCTCTTCCACTGCATCGGGAAACCCCAAAACACGAAATGCGAAAAGTCATTTTGGCATTTCGGCTACCAGAACTTCAAAAGATAAGGGGTCTCTCTTCCACTGCATTGAGAAACCCCGAAACGCGAAATGCAAAAATCCGTTTCGTCATTTCTGCTATTAGAACTTCAAAAAACAGGGGGTCTCTCTTCCACTGCATCGGGAAACCCTAAAATGCAAAATGCGAAAATCTGTTTTGGCATTTCGGCTACCGGAACTTCAAAAGACGGGGGTCTCTCTTCCACTGCATCGGGAAACCCCGAAACGTGAAATCCGAAAATCCGTTTCGGCATTTCGGCTACCGAAACTTCAAAAGACAGGGGATTTCTCTTCCACTGCATCGGGGAACCCCAAAACACGAAACGCGAAAATCCGTTTCGATATTTCGGCTACCAGAACTTCAAAAGACAGGGGTCTCTCTTCCACTGCATCGGGAAACCCCGAAACGCGAAATGCGAAAAGCCGTTTCGGCATTTCGGCTATCGGAACTTCAAAAGACAGGGGGTCTCTCTTCCACTGCGTCGGGAAACCCTGAAACACGAAATGCGAAAAGCCGTTTCGGAATTTCGGCTACCGGAACTTCAAAAGACAGGGGGTCTCTCTTCCACTACATCGGAAAACCCCGAAACACGAAATGCGAAAATCCATTTCAGCATTTCGGCTATCGAAACTTCAAAAGGCATGGGGTCTCTCTTCCATTGCATCGGGAAACCCCGAAACACAAAATGAGAAAAGTGCCTTTGAAGATAGGTGCAGGGTCACGACCCGTGGTCACTTGGGGTGACAAAAAGAGTTGTGCAAAGGACCAAAGTGTTGGGTTTAGCTACAGGAGGCGTCACCGTGTTCTTCAGGTGCCAATTCAACTCGACCTCGATCCTGATCCCTGCTAGAGGTAAATAAAGGTAGGAGGAGGTGGTTGAAACCTCACCTCACTCCTTAAATGTAAGACATGGAGGTTCTGGAAGGCAGTCTACCCAAGATCGTCCTATGTGCAGGTTGCCTACAAGAGCCATGCCGATCTAATGTCCTCGTCTGACCAGAGGAGCCTTCACACGCTAATTTGGACTTTAATGTCTCAGCTACCTTCCTGTTGCCAAGGTAGAGTAGAGCTCCCGACTGTAATGTTTTAATGAAGCACTGGTTTTCCTGGCTATGTATCTATATATGAAATTTCCTTGTTTAATGTAAGGCAACTCTCTTTTTCATCTTGTTTCGATCTCATACTAAAAGGGTTCATGATTGAATGATTCACATGAATCGTCGTGACTATGTTATGATAAATGATTTATTATAACGTTGTTATGTTCTTTTAGTGTTTTTGCTTTTGAATATAAGAGGTTCTTGTGTTCAAAGTTTTCTTCTACGGGTTGTTGGAAGCCCGATGCCTACAACAACCCTTCACATTTCCTCACAAAAGTCTTCCTCCTACTCACCCTTATTACATATTATTGTCTGAAGTTGAACCAAGACTTCATCTGCCTGTGCATGCCTGGCCTAGTTTTTGAGTTAGAATGATATTGTTCCGAGTTTACTTCCATTCATCACCCTCTATCAACAAATAGTGACATAAATTGATGGGCCTCAGGCTTACTCCTGCTGCAATCCAGGAGTGACTTCTGATGCCAACATTTCTGGCGCCGTTGTCGGGGACGAAGTTGAAGATTTTCCCCAGGATTGAACGACATTGAGTCTCTGATTCTGAAGGTGTATCGGGCGTCAGAGCCCTTGAAGATTGCTACTGTGCACCTGGCGACTCCACTGTTTCCACTTCACTGTTTCAGCTGTGGCTACTTTTAGCACACCTGAACGCTGACCCAGAGGAGATTTTTTGAGAAGGTTTCAACAACTGCTTTCTCATATTGAGAATTTTCCTGGGAGGAAACAACGTTAGGATATGGCCTTTGATGGTGAACAAAGACCAGACACATTCAAAGTTGCGCATCTTTCACCTGGCGACTCCATGATCCGAGGATCGGTCGACGACTCCACTGATTTGATATGGAAAATATCTTAGCTCAAAGGTTGGCTTTCTGTGACTTTTCCCAGATAGTTGGTTTTCCTAATCCACTACCTGATAGAGATGAATGGGAAGATATCCTCCCTGAATTTCAAGCAAAAATTTCGGAGGTACCAGTTGAGCATTTACTGGACTTTCATGACGTTATTCATCGACTTAATATCATGCGTGAAGATGTCCAGGTTAAGCTTTTTAGTTTTTCATTAAAGGGAGTTGCTCTTGATTGGTGTCGATCTCTTCCCACTGTAAGCATCCATTCTTTGACAGGTTTTCATACAACTTTCAATTCATTTTGTAAAGATTATTTCCCAGCTGAGTGTTTGTATGAAAACTATTGTGAGGAGTTTTCTTTGCTTCATAAAGCCTCTGTTGGCCCTGAAGACCATGTTTGTGATGAAGATTTTATTGTGGAGGAAATCATTTGCTATGAAAATCTAGAGGCGTTGGATGAAATTAATTATGTTAGCCCTAGCACGAAAGCATCTGACATCATTTCAGATACATCTGGTCTTTTAGATGTTCATAAATATCAACATGCCTCTTGTGAAAATTCTGAGTTTATAGAGCAGATGTTGCCTATAGTAGATGGCTCTCCTGGATATAGGGTTGAAGCAGATGTTCCTAGCAGCTCGACTTATGATGATGAAGACCTTCCAGTTTTTAAAGAAGAGATGGTTGTGGAAGAGGATTCTTCTCTTTTCCTTCAAGAGGTTTCCCATGATATATTTTTACCTAGGATTAAAGAAAAAAATCTTATGTATGAACAACCAGAAGCCGCAGTTATCGCTGTCCCTGAAATGGATATTTTTGACTGTTATATTCTCGATGGGATCACTATTCTGGAGGTTGATCATAGAAATGAAGGGCAACCCTTTTTTGATGAATATTCTAGTGATGATGAGCAGCAATCTTATCCTACATTTGATCACTATGAAGACACTGACCGACATGACAACAAGCAGTGCTTTCCCATGGTCCCTATTTATGATGATTATGAATCTGATCCTAGGGAGAGCCATGGAGAAGAGGAGGAGGAGCCGAAGATGCAGTTTACAGAATGCGCAGAGCCAGTCAGCGAGCAGCCACCGCTTGAGATCAGTCAGTCTACATCAGTTTTCCACCCACTTGTGCTTACCAGAGATATTCAGCCACACGTGAACAACTGTGTAGCAAAGGAGGCCACTTGTTGCCCATTTTCTGGAGTTTTCCACTGGTCCTATGAGCATGTGAAGGAATACATGGAGTCATATTTCCTTCACAATTTGGACCCGCCCTATTTCATCTCGACTTCAGCCTGTAAGGAGGAGTTGAAGAGCATAATCGTTCTGTTGTCATGGTTACACCATCTGTTTGTGATCATCGACAGAAGGAAGGAGCTTCTATTCAGGAAGTTTCTTGATTGGCTATGGTGGAAGTTTGTTTTCACCTAGCCCCATGTAAAGGAATTTATTAGTTTAGGACCATACATAAATAAGCTCCTTGGAGCATGTGTGTTTATCTTTTATTTTCACTTATCGGCATGTATTTCTAAGCAGGATGTTTTTAGCTCGACTCCATAGCCCAATAGAAATCAACTGGAACTGCAGAAGGAGTTCTTAGAGCATCGTAGGGACGACTCTATCCCCCATGGATCCTAATGTTAGCGCCAATTCTTGCAAGGGGGGTGCTTCTCTCTGGATTCGGGTCCTTGGTGAGAAATAGATGAAATGGGGCTTAAGACCCATCAAATGAAGTTATCCAAGGTCGCAGTCATGAGCGCCCAAGCGCAGCATGCATAAAATCTCTATTTTCGGGTTCAAAATCAAGCGAGCGGGCATTTTATTTTCAACGGCGAGGATCCATAGATGGAATAGATCGACGATCATCAGGTAAGCTTGAGTCGCGAAGTTGCACGAGGTTTAGTGCATGGGCTCATCTCTTGTGGCCAAAGTCACGAAATGATCGTTCGCCATTTCAGCTACATGGCGCCTGATCAGGCTCAATTGGCATTTCGGCTACCGGAACTTCAAAAGACAGGGGGTTTCTCTTCCACTGCATCGGGGAACCCCGAAACGTGAAATGCGAAAAGCCGTTTCGGCATTTCGGCTACCGGAACTTCAAAAGACAGGGGGTCTCTCTTCCACTGCATCAGAAAACCCCGAAACGCGAAATGTGAAAAGTCATTTCGGCATTTCGGCTACCAGAACTTCAAAACACAAGGGTCTCTCTTCCACTGCATCGGGAAACCCCGAAACGCGAAATGCGAAAAGTCATTTTGGCATTTCGGCTACCGAAACTTTAAAAGACAGGGGGTCTCTCTTCCACTGCATTGGGAAACCCCGAAACATGAAATGTGAAAAGTTGTTTCGTCATTTCGGCTATAGGAACTTCAAAAGACAGGGGGTCTCTCTTCCACTGCATAGGGAAACCCTGAAACGCGAAATGTGAAAAGCGACTTTGAAGATAGGCGCAGGGTCACGGCCCGTGGTCACTTGGGGTGACAGAAAGAGCTGCGCAAAGGACCAAAGCGCCAGGTTTAGCTGCAGGAGGCATCGCCACGTTCTCCAGGTGCCAATTCAACTCAACCTCAATCTTGATCCCTACTAGAGGTAAATAAAGGTAGGAGGAGGTGGTTGAAACCTTGCCTCACTCCTTAAATGTAAGACATGGAGGTTCTGGCAGGTAGTCTGCCCAAGACCGTCCTTTGTGCAGGTTTCCTACAGGAGCCATGCCGATCTAATGTCCTCGTCTGACCATAGGAGCCTGCACATGCTAATTTGGACTTTAATGTCTCAGCTACCTTCCTATTGCCAAGGTGGAGAATTGCTCTGAGTATATATACTCAGTTTTTGTATTTTTGTAAGGATGGATGGTAGAGCAGAGCTCCCGACTGTAATGTTTTAATGAAGCACTAATTTTCTTGGCTATGTATCTGTATATGAAATTTCCTTGTTTAATGTAAGGCATCTCTCTTTTTCATCTTGTTTCGATCTCATACTAAAAGGGTTCATGATTGAATGATTCACATGCATCGTCGTGACTGTGTTATGATAAAAGATTTATTATAACGTTGTTATGTTCTTTTAGTGTTTTTCCTTTTGAATATAAGAGGTTCTTGTGTTCAAAGTTTTCTTCTACAGGTTGTTGGAAGCCCGATGCCTACAACATCCCTTCACATTTCCTCACAGAAGTCTTGCTCCTACTCACCCTTATTACAACTTATTGTTTGCAGTTGAACCAAGACCTCATCTGCTTGTGCATGCCTGGCCTAGTTTCTGAGTTAGAACGATATTGTTACGGGTTTACTTCCATTCATCACCCTCTATCAACAAATAGTGACATAAACCGATGGGCCTCAGGATTACTCCTACTGCAATCCAGGAGTGATGTTAAGAACCAACACCAGATCTAAAGATATAATAAACACAATTACTGAATACACAATAGATCCACAAAGCAATATAGAAGAAACCACACAATATTATTATCAAACCCTTGAGGTAGGGCAACACCATACAATGGATCCTA
>ML788666.1:239736-260067 GCA_009831015.1 Picea engelmannii
TTCCCGGACTCCGTTTCGGCTGATTTTTTTTTTGAAATTGGGTGAAATTGTGAGAGGAACTCAGATCTGTAACTTTCTTGGAAAAATTCAGCCTCCAACTGCTACAAAAATAAAAACAAATCGCGCCGCCGTCCGCAGAAAAATCCCTGAAAATTTACAGATTTTAAAACCTCAATATCTTGACCTTCCGGACTCCGTTTTGGACGATTTTTTTTTTCAAATTGGGTATTTTTCTGAGAGGAACTCAGATATACAACTCCTTTCTGAAAATTTTTCACAGAAATGTACCCAAAATTTTGAGAATGTCGCGGCCCTCTTTTTTCTGCTCCGAAAAAAAAATCTGCAAAAATAAAAATATTTGCCCACAACTCCAGCCAAGGAAAATTCTCTGATACCACTTGTTAAGAACCAATACCAGATCTGAAGATATAATCAACACAATTACTGAATACACAATAGATCCACAAAGCAATATAGAAGAAACCACACAATATTATTATCAAACCCTTGAGGTAGGGCAACACCATACAATGGATCCTATTATGGAAGGGATCCTCTCCTGTTCACTTGCCTCTTCGAGGGGGCATCCTCCTATTGAGCTACCGCTCCAAACACAATAATTTTCTTCATATCTCATTACATTTCTTGAACCCCTTTATATAGTGCTATCATCTCCTAAGAACATTCTAGAGGAGGAATCTTCTAGAAGTAGAACCTTCTAMGAAGCCCTCTTACATCAATTATATCTAATTACCCATTTATTATATCTAACTACCATAGTGGGCCTTATTTAACAATATAGTGGACCTAGTCCACATTACATTGAATGACCTCCACTATTATCACTATGGGCCCTCTAGCCCCCCCCACTACCTCTCTAGCTACCTTACAAGTGACTTCTGATGCCAACAGAAGGTCCGAAATTTCTTCCAACAATTTTCCCCGAACGTCGAACTCCCGAACTGCTTAACCTTTCGGTGTCCATGGAGTACAATTGTCACCAATCAAATTGGTTACACGTGACATACCTAGGTAGGTCCACGTCACTCTAAGTGACATCATCTCGCCACATCATACCCAATGCTTTGGGACTTCGGGTATTTCCTGCCTTCAACATTTTCTCCAAGCTGTCGAACTTTCGAATTGTCGAACTGGTCCATGTCACCCCTGGTGACGTCATCCTGTCATGTCACTTTGGTGTATTGGGACTTCGGGGGTCTCTTCCTCCCACACAACCACAAACCATTTCTTCCAGGGTGCCAAAACTCCGAACCTTTCTTAATATTTGGACATGTATCCCTTGGAAATGGATGGTCCGGATTAGTTCTAGACTTTGAGACTTCGACAGTCTGCTTATAGCTTTAAAACGACCGAAGGGGCGAATTCCGAAGGAATTAGATGCTTAACCTCTACGCACATTCTCTGGGTCCAACTGATGTGAGGGGATTGTCTCCCTCCAAACAAATCCAACAACCCAAATTTGACTTTGTGGCCCATTACCATGTCTGTTATGGTTTATCGAACTGTTATACCTTCTAATCTTTCCAATACCACCCAGGAGCTCTTTCAATGCCCTCCTGACACTCTGTACTTCAAATATATGTGGAATTTATACTTCAAATTCCACCCTTGTGGCCCATCCAAGTTCAGTGTTGAAACCTTGGCTCTGATATCAGATTGTGACGTCCCCGACCATCCACAGTCCGGACCACGCTACCTCAGACACACATAGTCTCAAGCTCTTTTATAGATAATTAAAACTATCCACGCCCAGACATAGACCTGCTGGGCTATGGTAGATTGAGCTCTTTGAGGAATAAATCACATATAGACTTAACAAAAATAAACAGAGATAACATGAAAGCATACATGCAGCGAAAAACATGATATTTTTATAAGAATCATAGACATGCACTAAAATACATCATTTAACCATTATGCACATAAATGATACTTATCTCTTAATTGTAGTGCACAGACTGCATGCAGACCTTCCACAAACCTGCCAGCCTTAGACCACACTGTTCATCACCCTAAAAAATGGGTCACCCTTGATTCGAGACTAAATTCCACCAGGCAAGGGATTCCTAGGCTAGGCAAGGACAATAGGAAGTTGCACTAGTCTATAGGAAGGATTTCCTCCAAGGAGAAACTTACGCCCACCACTCACAAACTCTCATTCCCCACATGCATGTCCCGCCCCAGCAGTATACACCTTCACTGTCACATAGTCCATCGACTACTCCACCTCCCTTACAGGGCTTCAGCAACAGGCCAGGTAGGAATTCTCAGAGCTCTATAGTTGCTACTGGACTCCCTCCAAGAGAACTCACTTCCTCAACAAACTCTCTCACCTGGAGAGAGTTTCACATAGGCCTGAAAACCTATTTCTTCAATCCATGATCCTGACAACCCACTTCTTCAATCCATCTACTCAACACATGGGCAAGGGTGATGGCAAGAACATAAACTGGATGTGGGGCAAGGTAATGGCAGAACGAAACATAGGCAACCTGCAGGGTATAGGTTCAACAAATATATCAGTTCGGGCTCGTTGCAGAGGTTCGTGATGGTCGAGGGTTCAGAAATGGCTTTCCAGGTTTTTACTACATCCCTGCTGGCTACGTGCATTAGTGGAAGGAATAACAAAAGGATTCCCCAAAAAGTCAAAATCCCCGCATATATTTGCATGTGTTTGAGATGTCACATGGCTCTCATGAAGCACGTTTTCATTTATGATGGGCATTTGTGTGGTAGTTGGAACCTGTGGCAACATTTAGGGCCTTTGGAGGCCAAACGTTCTGCACTTGAGGCCTAGTGTTCCACATTATGGGCATAACGTCACCCTTGAAGATGAAATTAGGGTTTAATTATTGTCATTTTTGTAAAAAACTGGATTTTAATGTAATTTGGCCATGTCGGCCTTTTTATGAACTAATTGTAATTAAAGGTCATTGATACTGTATAAATAAGAGAGAAAACTCTCATTTTATCATCATCTCTCATCACAAAAGTGTGTGGTCTAAAATTCGACCCTCTTTAAGGGTTATTGGTTGAACTAATTAGTACGCAAATTCTTGGAGAGACATTTTTTGGTGTATCTTGGCTATTCTTCATTGTGGAGGATCTTCAACTAGGGTTTGGCTTGATTATTCTTGGTGAAGTAAGTAGAAAATCTACAATTTGTTTATGTTAAATGTTCGTGGTAAATTTTACTTGGTTCATGTTAAAGATTATGAAATTGCTTGCTCAAAACACTAAGAGAGAAACATAAGTTATTATCTTTTTCTCTATAGTTTTCCACCTGTTTGAATTTCTCAAAGTGCACCTTGTTTAGAAGTAGATACTAGAGCCCTAAAATGCTAGCACTCTAGTAGCCCTACTCTAATTTCCTATTGCATATATTATTTCCAAATTGTCTAAGGAAAGAGAAATCGCTAGGGCCTAAGTTTCCTTAAATTCTAGCCAATTTTTATTTTAGGACTTGGATGCTTGAGGCCTTGGGTTACCAACAACTCTCCCATCCATTCCATATGCTTTGACTAAGTACTATCATTGCTATTTTTCTCTAATATTTGTTGCTTCTATTGTTGACTCCATACACCCTAAAAGGCACTAGTCCATTCACTATAGTGATTGATTGATCAAAACAATCTCAAACTATCTTCCTTGAAACATTTACTAACTTCTACTAACCGTAGACTAGACTAGTCCATTAACCAACTTGTTGTTGTTGCAAAAGATTGCTACAACCATCTTACAACAACAAATTCATCTCCAAAAGTGACATTAAAAGTTGATTAGACATTGCCAATTTTTCTTTTGACAAGTTGTTATCATTCTGTCAACTTAGAGATATATTTTCTTGTCATTTTCAAGCATTCTTGAGGCATAATTGTTGTGGTTGTTACAAAATATTCATTGTTATTATAAATAATTACCTTACTGCATTTTTATATTAGCCTACTTATTTTTCAGAGGTTTATGGTCTTATGAAGCACTAATATCATATGGTACTTGGAAATTTCACTCTTTTCTATTTGTTGTCTTGTTCTGGGTAGGTACACCTTATTTACCCTTTGCTTCATCTCTATAAGACACAAATAACCTCTGACTTGAGTGGCCTGCGAGAGGGTGGGACTTTCTTATATATTTTACCATATCCTTCTCAAAGCCTTAGGTTACCGAGGACGTCTCCCTTGGGGTACTGTGATATACTCCTAAAGAGAAAGGGGTTTCATATTAAGGTGACAGTGATAGGTCACCCCCTATTACGCCAATATTGCATCCACTTGCCTTGGGATTTGGGAAAGTACAAATTGTCCGATAACATTTTGGCATCATTTTCGGGGAACACTGAGTCAATATTCCTTAATGACACTTTTTCGGTAAGCCTTTATCCAAAGCCTTCATTTCACAAATCTTACCCGGCGACTCCACTGAGGGTGATTCCCTCATCCCTTTGATAATCCTTAAGAGGATATTTGGCGACTCCACTAACCTTTTCCAAGGTGCAACCTTACTCTCAATTTTGTGATATTTCCACATTATGGGATCATGGCGCCCTGGGAACAAGTATATTTGACTATTGATTTCAAAAAAATTCAAGGATACCCACATTATTTTGATGCAAAATGGTTAAACAACTCTGCAAGATTCAGAGGCCTCCCAATTACTCACATTGTAAAATTCTTGAAGTATATAAGTGAGATAGAATTGGAAGGGGAGGATGTTCTAGTAAAATTGTTCATACTTTCTCTGCCATATTTTTTGCAAGATTGGTTTAAGGGTTGTTGCGGAGATAGGGGTATATAATATTTCGTAGACCTCATCAGTAGGTTTATTGAGTTTGTCAAACCACAATGCCAGACATATGAAGATTCCCTTCAATATCTCACAATATCCCTAGAGGATGAAGGATTCACCACTGAGATTGTGGAAGATCTCAGGGATGTGTACCATACTCAAGAACACTCTGATATAAAAGGAGAAATTTATGAAGAAAGTTGTCGACCCCTTAAAGAGGAGAAATATTTTCCCCATGATTCAATAGAATGCAGTAAAGACTTGACTAAAGAAGTGATTTATGAGGGTGAAGCACTAGTATCCGCTCCTTCATCCGATGGAGCTCTTGAAGATCCTATATCTCATGTACAAGGTAGAGAGAATGAGGTGAGTCATTTTCCTTTCCAGGTTTTTGATGACACTTTGTTCTATGATTCAGAAGGTGAAGAAGTAAAGGAACCCTTGGAAGAGCTAGGTCCTTCATTTTTTGATGAAAGTGAAAAGATGATTAAAGAGACAAGATTTAGGAATGATGTACTGGACCCTCTTCCATTTGATGAAGACATCCAAGCCATTGATGCTCCTTCACAACAAGAAGTGAACAAGGTAAGTTATTTCTCTTTCCAAGATTTTGATGATGCTTTATTTTATGACTTGGAAAGTGAAGAAGTTTTAGAGGAGCCCTTGGATGCATTAAATCCTTCGTGTTATGACAAAAGTAGTGACATGGTTGATAATATTGATGAGTTCATACATTTTGGAAGACGTAAGTGGGATGTGATTAGTTCTGATAAGGATCCCATTTATGATATGGAAGGATATCTTTGAATGTTTCCTTTACAACAATCATATGATGTTCCTAATAATTTTGATGTTTGGCAACAAGATGATTCTATAATTACAAAAGTTTTCCAAGCACCCAAGGATGACCCAATGCAATGTTCTCTTGATGATTTTTGGTCATACCTTGAGGATTATGATGAGTATTCCTTTGCACACTTGGATTTATTCTATGAAGAAGATTATCAACCGTTGTTGTGCTCAAATTTTGATAAAGGTGAGGACGTTGCTTTCCTGAAGTAGGATACCTGTGACAAGGTTGTCTAGCTCCCTTCTACTACTTCACCTCGCTATGTCACTAAGGGTGTAGTTGGGAAACATGTCCCTTGCCTTGATTTTTCTCCTGGGAAAATCCTTCTTTTAGAATCCAAGGGCGGGTTGAATACCTTAAGAAGAAGTTTATTATCTCAGTCTTTCAACATTCCCTTAAGAAATTGTTAGTCATCCTCTAGCTTCTTACTGGTCCTTTCCCAGACCTCAGGATGTGATGAAGTCCAAGGTAGCCAACCTTCAGACTCTTTGAGTCAGTCTTTTGAGCCTTTGATTTTTCACTATTCATTTCTGAGATGGATTGAGCACTTTTCTAGAAGTGTGACTTGGCATGATTTTGTCCCTCCCTCCCACCTCCATGAGCTAGAATTTACTATTTACGATGATGTGATACATGTTCTAACTCATGTTATTTTTGTGCTTGACTTGTCATTATTTTGGTTTATGATGAAGCACAGAGGCATGTATTATGAGATATTGCTAGGATGGTTTCGCTGGTTATTTGACTACACCTAGCATTCAACCAACGTGTAAGTAGATTAGGTAGGCATTTGCATCCATTGTATATGCCATCTGCCTATCATGTTAGTATAGTTGTAGTTTCACTGTCGTATTGTTTTTCTCCATTATGTATATATGAATTCCTATGATTCTCTTTATTTTATTATATTATATATGATCACGGGGTGATATCACCACCCTGATTATTACTGATACATTTGTTGAGATCTAGCATATACATGTCATACCAGAGATGTTAAAGTTATCATGCACTCTACGGTGAGCACGTGTCCCCAAGTTGGAGCCAGATGTTATCCCCTATCCTAGGGATAACTAAGCAGATCATGTATCGATGCCCATAGGTCCTAGACATGGAGTTTTGAGAGCCATATGACTTGATCATAGCCCTAGAGGGCCCATATTTTCTTTAGTGCATCCCACTTGTCAGACACAACAACGTCCATCCCACCAGTTTGGTCCTAAAGTAGCAGTAAGTCTTACTCCATAAGGTAATGAGTCTGGGTATCATGGTATGTGTCACTCTGATTATTGAAGCACCTAAACATGTTGCACTGAATTCTCCTTCATTTCATAACATTTTCTTGGAAATTATGCTCTTTAACTTGCTCATTCCTGGGAGTTTGACATGATGCCCTAGTAAGTTGATCTCCCTTTAGGATGGGTTGCCACTAGGTGGGTCTATAAAAGGTCATAGTCCATTCCCTCCATACTTACCAGTTTCCATCATTACTCCTTCATTTCCCCCCTACCTTTGTTCGGGCATTGGGTTTGCCACACTAGGAAGGGTTGTACGTTGCCTTGTGGGCAGAAGGGGATAAAGGCCCAGAGGGTAAAAGTAGCTGGAAAGAGTTAAAAGCCAAAATGAAACCTTTGAGATGCTTCACACATAGATTCCCAAGAAAGCAATAAAAGGCTTCTTAGTAAGAAAAGGGAACCCAGAAGATAAATAAACACTCAAGGTATTAGTTGGTGGATGGGAGGTCTCATCATAAGTTGGCCTATTAGGTCCATGGGCATGTAGCGGTATGACACTAACATCTGTCTGGTCACCAAACCAGGGTAGTGGCTCTTGGTGGCATAGATAAGAGAAAGGGGGTCTCATCATGAGTCATCCTTCTCATTTCTGTGAAATTCTTGTGGGTAACGTTGTCACCTCTGGTCACCAGACCAAGACAAGTTCCCCCAACTTTTCCCTTGAAAAAGAAAAAAAGACCAAAAACAATAAGACTAAGAATAAAAGGCATTGAATAAATGAATTGTTTAATATTACTTTGTTACAGGGGAAATATTAGGGTTTTTGACCCCTAGTCTTGTGGTTTACCCCTAAATATGTGGACAAGTCACCTTGGTGACATTTTGTATAAATAAGGGATCGTAAGATCTCATTTTGAGATAACTCTCCCTCTTGTGAGAGGAACTTTGTCTGAAATTTTTGCTATCTTTGGCAAATGGTCTCTCTTGTGCTACTGTTTATGGTTATCTCTTGATCTATGATTGATGGAGGTGATGCACTAGCCTTGGAAGGCTTATCTCTTGCTATTGTGGTGGATTATCTTAACATTTTTCCTTCAATTGGTATGCTCTTTACTTTCATGCTATCATTTGTTTCAAGTCAAGGTTATTGTGCTAGGAGCTAGGTGGGAAATATAAGGGCATTCACACCCACCATAGTCTTCATCATTTTATACTTCATATTATTGGTTAAATAATGGTTTTCTAAGAAAAGTATATGGGCATACACCATCTTAGCTTAAACCCTAGCTAGAGAAACTCGCCTTGGGGAGTAAGAGGGTTTACACCACCAGGGAGGTAGGTTCTCTAGATATTTATGTGCATGACCACATTAACCCAATTATTAAGAGCACTAGTCATTTATTATTGCATTGGAGAAACAAAATTGTTGCCTTGGTAAACGTGATTTCTTCAAGTTTTAAATCTTTCTCTTTTGGATAGTGATCTTGATGCCTTGGGGATTCTTCCTCCCTTAGGGCGTCCCCTTTCTCCCATAAATTATTATTCATGTACTAATTTGTTTCCTACAACCATTAGGTTGCAGAAAACCCTAACCCTAAATGATAATAACTCATAAACTAACCCTAGACTTAGGCTAAAATTTTGCCCTCATAATCTACTTGCTATAGCACACTTTTTGGGAAACTTTTGGGCAAGCTCAATTGTATAATTTTGCTTCTATAATACATTGTATGCTACATCCATAAGGCTAACAATTTTTATAGTAGAAATAAATTATAACAACCCTGTTTGACTGTTCAAGTTTCATGCTATTCGGTGCAAGCTAGACTAGTCATTGTTGTTTCAAATATTGCGCGTTTAACTGAACTTGTAGCACTTTTAAGTTGCAACCTATGATATCATTTTATTGTTGATGTTTAATATTGTTTGATTTCTATAAATTAGTGATGTAGGAGCATCGTAAGCAAGCCAGCAAAGCAAGAGCAAAAGAGAAGGACAACTGGAGATGCACCAACACACATTTTGAGGGCATTTTTGAATTTCAAAAGATGGAGCATTAATGTTACAACCAGAAGGATGTATTTGCATTTATGTTTGAAAAATTGTAAAACCGATCTTGAGCATTTCTCTCATCTGTCAGATATGGAGGCATTTAATTGTAATGAATGAAAAGTAGGTAGCTTTTAATTTCGATTATATATCTAGAGTTGTAGGAGGGAAAACTCTAAAAAGCTCCCTCACATGTATTGTAGTGTAAGGAGAAGAATTATTCTGATAGTAATTGTAAGTTGTAGAGATAGAGAATAGGAGAGTAGAGGAACAAAGATTTTGGAAGGTTGTATAAGCAGATATTTTATTGCTATTGAATTCATGTACCGGAGCATCGGAATTAATATAAGAATACTTTGATTCCATTTCATGGTGTTGTCATGGTTACTGTTTGCATCTATTGAATGGTATGTTTACAATTTACTTATATTCTCGGTTATGTATTTGTTTCAATTCCATGTGTATGCTCGTGATTTCATGGTGGAATGTATGAAGTCTGTGAGAGGAGAAGTATAAGTTTCAATTGTTTCTCTTCCTGAGAAATCCTGCAAGGAGTGCAGTGAGAGTCTGCAAGGAGTGCGTTGACAAGATTATGAGTTTTATCTCAGAAAACTCAGGAGAGGTAGCGTTAACTTATACCAGAAGAAGTACGAGTGTGGCACAGAGTCATGCAAGGAGTGCACAGGCTGAGGAGAGTGCTAGATTTCTTTATCCCGATCGAGCAATTGAATGACCTATGTTGCAAGGAGTGCACAGAGCATGAATTGTTGGATACCCAGAGGTTATTGCGAAGACATGCAAGGTGTGTGCGTAGGATTCTTTAGAATCCAAAAGTTTTCAGGAGGAACAAGCTCAGGAAGGATAGCGTTGTTCGAAACTTCGAAGGGGGGATGAAAGTTGCAGTCGCCCAGAGGAAATCAAGTTCAGAGAGTCAGTGCAAGCTACTTGACCAGAGACTCATTGATATCTGGACGGACAGTGGAAATTTTTGAGGGAGAAGTGTCGATTTGTCGTGAGCTGTTGGATCAAACAGAGTTATGAGGAGGATACGGCGGAGATCCATTCAACTCTTGAAGCTCAGGAGAGATAGAGGTCGTCGATCCCAATAGATCTGGAACATTGGTTTGTTTCGAGATATCAGGGAAACAGAGGTGAAGACTTCCCCAAGGTCGCGAAAGGTGAATCGCTGACTAAATTTTGGTCGTTGATTTGCGAAGGATCTAGACCGTAGATCTGGGGTCATCGGATCTTCAGGAATCGGGGATCTTGGAAGGAAAGGAGGAGTTGTTAGTTGATTCTCCAAATCACAAAATCCTGAAACAATTGGGAGCTAGAACTCAGTTCCTAGAGGAAGGTTAGATCGAGTGTATAGAATAGAAGGTTAGCGCTCGCTAGGCCCTTTTCGGGTTTCAAAGGTTGGGGTGTTGGAGTTGTATCCCGCCAACATTCCCAAAACTATGAAGTGTGAGTGGTGTTGAGTTGGCACATGGACGTGGTGTTGTGGTTGCGTAGGAAGAGAGCTTGCTTCCTGTGTTAGTTTTCGCAGGTGGGGTTTTGCTGAAGGACCTGTGGTTTTGGTCGATTGAAGGTTCTAGCAATGGACCGAAAGAGCCATTTCAACTCAGTGATATAAGAGATCCTTAGACCAGGAGGTCAGCAGGTCTGGCTAGGGTAGGGGTCTGTGCCAAGTGGTATCATAGCCTACAATATTTGTTTTTGTAGGTGAGAGGAGATAGAAGGCAAATTGTGACTTGAATTCTTCATGGAATAGATTTAAATCATGCCGCCCAGAAGACACCAAGATAGACCAATGCCTGACCCAGTTATGGAAAGGGAAATGAGAGAACTTCGTGCTCGATTAGATGCTATGGAGACAACACCGAGACAAACAGTTGATGTTGGAGATGTCAGTGAAGCCGAAAGTGAAAATGAGGCTGGAGCTGAAGGAGAAGTTGTAGCTGAAGATGTTGTAGAAGAACGTCTATTCAGAGATATTGCAAGAATAGGTGCCAAAGAAAAGATGGATATTCCAATGTACAAAGGCAACTTAGACGTTGAGGAGCTACTAGATTGATTTAGATCTTTGGATAAGTACTTCGATTATGAAGATATCGAAGAAGGTAAGAAAGTTAAACATGTTGTCACTAGACTTAAAGGGCATGCAACATTGTGGTGGGATGAACTGCAGGCAGACAAGTCTTGCAAAGGCAAACAAAGAATCAAAAGCTGGGAAAGGATGGTCACCAAGATGAAGGCCAAGTTTATACCCAGAGACTACCAGATTAATTTGTTTCGAATAATGCAAAATTTGAGACAGAAGAGGATGACAGTGAAGGAATACACTAAAGAGTTCTGCATGATAAACATTAGAGCAGGTCATTGTGAGAGTGATGATGAGAAGGTTGCCAGATACATGAATGGTCTGAGATATGACATTCAAGATGAGATGAGCATGGTAACAATCAGGAATGTGGAAGATGCTTCCCATATTGCTATGAAGGCTTAAGAGAAATTGGCTCGAAAGAAAGGACAAAGAGGTAGAGGTAGAAGTCAGAGCAGAGGCAAAGAAACTGCCTAGGACAAAGTACATAAGCCCAAGGAGGAAGGAAGGAAAACCCATACTCACCCAGAAAGGGGAGGAAGCTCACAAGGAAGGCAATACGCTGATAGAAACACTTTTCCGCGAGCAAGAGGAAGAGGAAGAGGTCGAGGAGGTGAAATAAAGTGTTTTGTTTGTGGAAAAATTGGACACAAATCCTTTGAATGTCCCGATAGGAAAAGAGATGGAGGTGAAGCTCACATCTCAGAGGCGTAAAGGTGGAATTTTGAGGCAGGAGATGCAGAAGGTGGAAGGTCATTAATGATGAGGAAAATTATCTTGAAGCCAAAGAAAGAGATAGAAAATTCAGTCCAACAGATCAATTTATTTAGGACTTCTTGCAAGACCAAGGACAGGGTATGCAAGGTAATAGTTGATAGTGGAAGCACAGATAACCTAGTATTCACAGAGATGGTGGAGAAGCTAGAATTGGAAACATTCGCACATCCGAGTGCATATAAAGTTTCGTGGTTACAAAAAGGACACCAGGTAACTGTCACTAAACAATGTTTAGTTGAGTTTAATATAGGGGGATATAAGGATGAAATTTTATGTGATGTTATTCCCATGGACGTCTGTCATCTTTTGCTGGGGAGACCTTGGCAATATGATAGAAATGTTATTCATGATGGGAGAAAAAACACTTACACCTTGGAGAAGAATGGTAGAACGCATATGTTGATGCCAATTAAAGACAAGGAGGTGAAAGCAGAGGCAAGAAATACTATACTTCTCATGAGTGGGAAGGAACTCTTAATGAGGTCAGGAAAGATGAAGACATGCAGTTTGTTGTGGTTAGAAAACCTAGAGTTATCTTTAATATTACTTCGATGGATGACCTACCTGAAGGAATTTAGGAACTGCTGGAGAATTTCGTTGATATAGTGGTGGACGAATTACCTTGTTCGGTGTCGCCCATCAAGAGAATAAGTCATCAAATTGACCTTATACCTCGAGCAAGTTTACCAAACAAAGAAACATACAGATTGACGCCATAGGAGAAAGAAGAGGTCAAGAGACAAGTCCAGGATTTGATGGACAGAGGATTGGTTCGAGAAAGCTTGAGTCCATGTACTGTACCAACAGTGTTAAGTCCAAAGAAGGATGGTGGATGGAGGATGTGTACATATTCGAGGGCTATATGAGTACATTTCCTTTACCCATGGTGGAGGATGTGTACATTTCCTTTACCCATGATGGATGACTTGATGGATTGCTTGAGTGGGGAATTTTTTTTTTCAAAGATTGATTTGAAAAGTGGATATCATCAGATTCGGATGAGGGAAGGTGATGAATGGAAGACAACATTCAAGACAAATGAAGGACTGTATCAGTGGCTTGTCATGCCGTTTGGCTTGACAAATGCACCCAGTACTTTCATGAGATTAATGAACGAAGTCTTGAAAGATTTCAATGGAAAGTTTGTAATCGTGTATCTTGATGATATACTAATCTTCAGTAAGACTGAAGGGGAACATCTGAATCATATAACTGTAGTAATGAGGAGTTTACAACAAGAGAAATTATTGATAAATCTGAAAAAGTCGTCTTTCATGAAGACATAACTCATTTACTTAGGTTTTGTGATCTCTGCGAATGAGTTAAAGATGGATCAGGAGAAGGTAGGAGCAATGAAAGATTGGCCATCGCCAAGGAGTATCTTTGAAGTCAGAAGCTTCCATGGATTAGCCAGTTTTTACAGGAAGTTCATCAAAAAAAATAGCGGGATATGTGCACCAATGATGGACATAGTCAAGAAAAGACACACATGTTTTCATTGGACAGAAGAAGTAGAGAAAAGTGTCAAGTTGCTGAAAGATAAGATAATTGAACAGCCAGTTTTGGTTCTGCCAGACTTCAGCAAAACATTTCAAGTGAGATGTGACGCAAGTGAATTTGCAATTGGAGCGGTCTTGAGTCAGGACAATAGACCAATTGCATACTTCAGTGAGAAGTTGAACGAGACCAAGATGAAATATTCCACGTATGATAAAGAGTTTTATGCAGTCATACAGGCATTGAAGAAGTGGAGACACTACTTGGTCCCGAAAGAGTTCGTGTTGTATAGTGACAATCATGCCCTACAATTTATAACCAAACAGGAGAAATTGAACCATAAACATGCAAAATGGGTTGAATTTATGCATAAATTTACTTTTGTTATAAAGCACATTTCTGGAACTGCTAACAAGGTTGTTGATGCATTGAGTAGGAAATGTTTGATTCTGCAGGAGTTTAGAGTGAAAACCTTAGGTTTTGACAATCTCAAGGAGATGTACAGAGATGATGCAGATTTCAAGGACGCTTATGAAGCATGTGAGAATATTGTTCTCATATATAAAAGTCAATGGACTGAATACTTGATTCAGGATGGACTGTTATTCAGAGGAAATCAGTTGTGCATACCGAAATGATCTATGAGAGAAAACCTCTTGAAGGAAAAACATAGTGGGGAATTGGTTGGACACTTCGGCCATGGTAATACCTTCGCACAACTGAATGGTTCATATTATTGTCCAGGAATGAGAACAGATGTCAAGAAATTTGTGAACAGGTGCAGAATTTGTGAGCATGCAAAGGGGAAAAGACAAAATACAGGGTTGTATCAACCATTGCCAGTATCAGAGAGGCCGTGGGATGCGATAAGCATGGATTTTGTGTTGGGACTGTCGGGGACACAGAGGGGTTGTGATTCCATATTTTTGGTAGTCAATAGATTTTCTAAAATGGCACATTTCATACCATGTCAGAAAACCAGTGATGCAACTCACATTGCAAATCTGTTTTTCAAAGAAGTTGTTAGACTTCATGGCTTACCCAAGAGTATTGTTTATGATTGAGATACCAAATTTGTTGATCATTTCTCGAGGACCCCATGGAAGAAGTTGGGGACAAATTTATCTTTTATCTCGGTGTATGATCCTCAGACAGATGGACAGACTGAGGTAGTAAATAGGAGTTTGGGGGACTTATTAAGGAGTTTGGTAGTTGAACACCACAACCAATGCGATCAAGTTCTGCCACAAGCGTAATTTTCATATAACGACTCACCCAATAGGAGCATAGGACAAAGCCCATTTCATATAGTGTATGGAATGCAGCCAAGAGGAGTCTATGAGTTGAAAGACTTAGAGCAGAATGAATTCTGGAGTGCTAGCACGAAAGATTTTGCAGTAGGAATGCAGGAGCTCCATAGTAAAATCAGAGAGCGGTTGCAGAACTCTAACCAGGAATATAAGCATAGAGAAGATCAACATAGAAGAGAGCTTCAATTTGAAGTAGGTGATTTGGTTCTGGTGTATCTCTGAAAAGAAAGATTCCCAAGGGGAACCTATAATAAGTTGAAGATGAAGAAAATTGGGCCATGTAAAATCTTGAGAAAGTTCGAGGCAAATGATTATGAGATCGAATTGCCAAATAATGTGGACATCTCACCCATATTCAACACAATAGATTTGTATCCTTACAAAGCAGATGGAACAGAGAGATCAGAGGATTAGAAGGAAGTTCAATGGGTCAAACAGATGCCTATAGCTGAAAAGTTGCGGATGGAAAAGATTGTTGATCAGAGAGTTGGTAAAAAGACCCAGAGAAAAATATATTTTGAGTACTTGGTGAAATGGAAGGGACACTCGATTGAAGATGCCAATTTGGAAAGTGAAGCAGACATCTAGAAACATGGACAGATGGTACAGGAGTTCATGAATTTTCATCCAAGGGAGTATGATGCGGGAGCATCGTAAGCAAGCCAGCAAAGCAAGCGCAAAAGAGAAGGACAGCTAGAGATGCACCATCACACATTTTGAGGGTATTTTTGAATTTCAAAAGATGGAGCATTAATGTTACAGCCAGAAGGATGTATTTGCATTTATGTTTGAAAGATTGTAAAACAGATCTTGAGCATTGCTCTCATCTGTCGGATATGGAGGCATTTAATTGTAATGAATGAAAAGTAGGTAGCTTTTAATTTTGATTAGATTGCTAGAGATGTAGGAGGGAAAACTCTAAAAATCTCTCTCGCATGTATTGTATTGTAAGGGGAAGAATTATTCTGATAGTAATTGTAAGTTGTAGAGCTAGAGAATAGGAGAGTAGAGGAACAGAGATTTTGGAAGGTTGTATAAGTAGATAGATATTGCTATTGAACTCATGTACAGGAGCACCGGAATTGATATAAGAATACTTTGATTCCATTTCACGGTGTTTTCATAATTACTGTTTGCATCTATTGAATGGTATGTTTACAGTTTGCTTATATTCTTTGTTATGTATTTGTTTCAATGCTATGTGTATGCTCGTGATTTCATGGTGGAATGTATGAAGTCAGTGAGAGGAGAAGTATAAGTTTCAATTGTTTCTCTTCCTGAGAAATCATGCAAGGAGTGCAGTGAGAGTCCGCAACGAGTGTGTTAACAAGATTCTGATTTTTATCTCAGAAAACTCAGGAGAGATAGCGTTAACTTATACCAGAAGAAGTACAAGTGTAGCACAGAGTCGTGCAAGGAGTGCGTAGGATGAGGAGAGTGCTAGATTTCTTTAGCCCAATGGAGAGGTTGAAGGACCTCTGTTGCAAGGAGTGAATCGAGCACAAATTGTTGGATACCTGGAGGTTATTGTGAAGACGTGCAAGGTGTGTGCGTAGGATTCTTTAGAATCCATAAGTTTCCAAGAGGAACAAGCTCAGAAAGGATAGCGTTGTTTGAAACTTCGAAGGAGGGACGAAAGTTGCAGTTGCCCGGGGGAAATCAAGTTCAGAGAGTCAGTACGAGCTACTTGACCAGGGACTCATTGAGATATGGATGGACTGTGGAAATTTTTGAGGGAGAAGTGTCGATTTGTCGTGAGCATCAAACAGAGTTGCGAGGAAGATAAGGCAGAGATCCATTCAACTCTTGAAGCTCAGGAGAGATAGGGGTCGTCGATACTAATAGATCTGGAACGTTGGTTTGTTTCGAGATATCGAGGAAACAAACGTGAAGACTTCCCCAAGGTCGCGAAAGGTGAATCGCCGACTAAATCTTGGTCGTTGATTTGCGGAGGATCTAGACCATAGATCTGGGGTCATCGGATCTTCGGGAATCAGGGATCTTGGAAGGAAAGGAGGAGTTATTCGTTGATTCTCTGAATCGCGAAATCCTGAAACAATTGGGAGTTGGAACTCAGTTCCTAGAGGAAGGTCACATCGAGTGTATAGAACAGAAGGTTAGCGCTCGCTAGGCCCTTTTCGGGTTTCAAAGTTTTGGAGGTTGGGGTGTTGGAGTTGTACCCCGCCAACATTCCCCAAACTGCGAAGTGTGAGTGGTGTTGAGTTGGCACACAGACATGGAACCGTGGTTGCGTAGGAAGAGAGATCGCATCCTATGCTAGTTTGCACAGGTGGGGTTTTGCTGAAGGACCTGTGGTTTTGGTCGATTGAAGGTTCTAGCAGTGGATCGAAAGAGCCATTTCGGCTCAATGATATAAGAGATCCTTAGACCAAGAGGTCAGCAGGCCTGAATGAGGTAGGGGTCTGTGCCAATTAGGGACATAAATCTTAATTTTATGGTCCACCTAACATACTATATGCAAGTGTGTCTTTTCTTGTGTCTCAGGTAGGTATAAAACACTTTTAAAGGTACCCAAAGGCTTGGAAATTTTTAAACCACCTGGAGATGAGTCATCACATCCTCCTTTCTATTTCCATCACTGACCTTTAAGGGGATACCTCTTTTCCTTCCCTTCCATCTGTCTCAATCCCCCTAGGGTCACTGGGATCACCTCCCTAGAGTGACCTAGTCACCCTTGAAGAGTGTGACCTAACTCGAGGTGACATTGGGTGTAGTGTACCATAGTTATAGCACTTTCTTTTGTGGTTGGGTCGAGATTTTCCCAACCTACAACTTGTGCGATAACATTTTCGCACCCTTTCTGGGTAGGATTTTGAATCCACTTCAAGCCCTTTTGACGCTTTGGCAAGCTTCCCTCCCAAAGCCTCTATCCCTTAGCATTCTCGGAGACTCCACCCAAGGGACGTTCCCTTTCCACCCTTGATGAACACTCCTTGAAGTTTATCCAGCAACTCCACCTTCCATGAACCCACCTTTCCCTCTTTTCCTTTCCCCGTCCTTTGATGATCTTTAAAATATCATTTGGTGACTCCATTGACCCCTTTGAGCTATGGAAATATGGCTCCTCTTCCTCTTCATGAAATTTTTCCCTCCATTGACTTTAAAAGTATACAGGGTTATTCAAATGAAGTATATATCAATAAAGGATGGGTGAATAGTCTCCCAAGTTTCTGGGGGTATTCCACTACCCAAAAAATTGTAAACTTCCTCAATTACCTATGGGGAAAGACATCTCGTGAAGATGTGTGGATAGTGTTGTTTCTAATGTATATTCCCTAGAGAATGTGAAGATGGGTCGAAGATCGTTGCAAACCCAAGAGCATATATTCTCTCATAGATCTCATTAGTAGATTTATTGAGTATTGTCGACCAGACTCTGAGACATATGAAGACATCCTTCACGGTCTCACACTACTCCTGTACAAAGAAGGGTTTACCACCAAGATAGTGGAAGGTTTTAGAGAAGCTCACAAAGTTGAGAACCAGGACCCTATTGATGATGAAGGTGACGGATATTTTGATGTAAAAAAGGAAGCTCGTCATGAAGACAAATTGCTAATACCCACCCCTCCACCTGAAGAGGTTGTCCAAGAGCACATGCCTCCTGTTTGGGAAGAAGAGAATATGGTGAGTAATCACCCTCTTCAAGACCTTGATGATTCCTTATTTTGTGGCTCATAAAATGAAGAATTCCTTTAAGAGAAAATCTATAAAGGAAATTGCCTAGAAGATCCTGGTGAAAACTCGCATGTTAAATATCTAGATAAGACATCCAATGACGATGAAGTGTTCATTCCTCCTGCACATCAAGAAGAAGACATGATGATTCATGACCTGTTTGAGGATCTCAATGACACTTTGTTTCACGATCCTGAAAATGAAGCTACCTTGCCTTGTCTTCTTCCTTGACATGAAGGATAATAAGTGATTAGCCATGATGTTGTAGATGATCCTGTAAAGAATGAATCCAATGTAGTTGATCAAATCATTGATGAGTTCATACATATTGGGACACGTAGATGGGACATGAGTTGCTTCATTATTGATGGAGATCTAATTTACAATGTTGAAGGTAGCCCTCAAGCAAAGGGGAACCTCCATTTTTCATTTCCAAAAGATTTTTCTCCATGTGTTTTTTATCCACATATGTGGCATCTTGATGTTGGTATGGTTATAGATTTGTTACATTCCCTCGAGGATGACTTTTCGCAGCATACTCATGGTAATTTTCGATAACCCTTTGGAAGTTGTGATGCACACCCTTTTAAGGGTGCAGATTTGTTCTTTGAATACTTCCAACTGCCTTTGCCCCCAAATTCAAATGAGCACGATGGCATGGCCACTCTAGGGAAGCCATGGGCTCACTGTATTAAGCAAAAACACTCTCATCTTGGAATTTTTTATGAGGATTCGCCAATGAAGAAGCAACGGTTTTCTTTATCTAGAACTTATCCTCTCCCTTCCTCTTTTCAAACAAGTCATAGGTATTTCTCAAGTTTTCACATGATTCTTCAGTCCTCAAAGGGAGGTGACTATGAGAAGGACGACAAAGATGAGCCACCATCTACATATGATATCCCAATTCAGAGATGGAATGATCAGACTTGTGGCTTTTCTTTCCAGCAAGATTTCCTCCGACCTATCCATCTTCATGAGTTTTATTTTATGATCGATTATATGTGTGTTTATACTCATAATTATTATGTGATTGACTTATATTTGTTGTATTGTATGATTAAGCACAAGGGGAGATACGTTAATGAGATGATCAAATGGTTGCACTGGTTGTATGAATTCACCTTGTTGAGGAAAAGGTATGAGGAACCTTACTCAAGCATTTTCAGATCTTGCTGGGCTAAGACAAGATAGTTGGGAATGTTACCCGTGGTTTATAGCCTCAAAATAAAAAAACAATCACTCAATCCACAGGTACTAAGTACAAGGGACCAAGGCTGGTTTTATATATATTATATGTAACTGTGCAAAAGAAATAAAATAAGCAAGAAATTACATAATTGTGTACATGGATAAGAACAAGGATAAAAGTAAAATCTGAACCAAAACATCTAAATACACATGTGAGATTGAAATCAGAAATCTGATTATTATACAGATTTCATTTTGAGATTCAAAGTTGAATTCTCTTTACAAACCCCTGCGAGGATATGGACCAAAGTTAGATTTAGAACCCTTCGATGGGAACCATACAAAAATACCTTGACAACAAAAGAAAACTGAAGCTAAAGATCTGGATCAACTTTCCACAAAATGTTGTCACTTGAAACTGCAAAATATTCTTTATCAGTCATGAAATTTAATCCATAAACAAACAAGAACACACAGACTGCCAAAGATAAATCATACACCTTTAGAGACAAGCTGCTGGAAAATATTATTTAGTTTTGAATCTTGTTGCCTTCAATAAGACCATGTTGCTATCAAGATGGTTAAGCCTTCAAGTAAACTCAGAATGAATGAAGAATGGAAGTATCTCACAAGTACAGAGCAAACCTTTATAGAAGAAGTTATATTATTCTCTCTTACTCCCTTGTCTCTTCATTTGATTGAGCTTTTATTCTTTGCCAATTAGTTATGGTAGTTCAACTACCTTCCTTTTGTTAAGCTTAATTAGCTTAACTAATTTATTGAGAAAAATAATTAATAATATATAAATAAGAGTCTTTT
>ML788666.1:264947-295822 GCA_009831015.1 Picea engelmannii
CACTTTCAGGTGTCTTCTTTGTTACAAAATTTTTCAATACTTCCATGATCTCCCCTTTTAAACCATCTATCTTAGCTTCCATTGAATCCATCTTCTTTTGTAGTTCATTTATGTCCCTACGCATTTCTTCACCTTCATCAAGATTCCAATTAGGATTTTATGGGGGCTTATTTGGTGTATAAGGTCCCTTTTTCGGTGGCATGTTGGCCAAGTATCACTTTTGAATCTTGATTTTGAGGCAGTTCTGCTAGACAATATTTATTCTGTTCTATCTGCCAAGTTTCGGCCCTTCTGGGTATGAAACTTTATTTTAGGTAGTTCTCTGATATTTCTTCTCTGCAATTCCACGGGCCTGATCAAAATTGGATGTGCCAAGTGGAATTTACGGTAACTTCCTCACAACTTGTCGATTTTTGGCCTTTCCAGGAGATCTCACTTGTATAGCATGCCCCGCACAAAATAATTGATATCAAATTTGGAAAATCGCACCCAAAATACTACAGATTGTTCACGATCCAATGAAACTAGTCCCACTCAATTTGTATACTCTAGCAAGAAGTTATGATTGTTTTACTTGGAACACCTTCTTGAGACTAGTCAATAGGACTAGTCAGATACCCTATCTTACACAAGGTGTATCTACAAATTTATGATGACCCAGAAGCTGAAATTTTTACCACAGATGCCCTACTAATTTTTGTAAATGTCCTCCATAGTTCAGGGTCTGAAACGTTACAGAAAAATTTTTATAGCGAAAATTCCGCAATGACTCATTTCAGGATGATTTCAGAACCCTATCTTGTATAGGTTGTATCTCCGAAAGTGTAAGGCCTCAGGAGCTGAATTTTGAGCCCAACGTACCTTGATCCGTCTGATAAATATCCTCCAAGCCTTTCCTTCTGAATCATTTTAGAAAAAAAATTATAGCGAAAATTCCACGGTGTCTCAGATGTAGCAGCGAAACCCGAAGACCTTGAGCTCTGATACCATATGTTAAGAACCAAACATCAATATAGCATAGAAAAACCTTAGGAAAAGTAATCAACGCCTTGAAAAAGAGATAATTTCAGATAATAAGACTCTTCGAGGGGGAAACCTCCTTATACCCCACTTAAATGTTCAAGTACAAGATGATTCAAAATGAAAATGTCTCCTTGGTATATATAGGAGACTAGGAGGTATAATTACAACTAATGGCCTAAAGCCGACATAAATAAAATAACATTACTAATCTAATATGCCCCAATTAAGGGTTAATGAGCAAGCCGACATAAATAAAATAACATTAATAATCTAATATGCCCCAATTAAGGGTTAATGAGCGAATATTGGGGCTTAACACTAGATCAAAAAACCAACTTGGAAAAGTCGATTTAGTTATTGCGGATCAATGTCAAAATGTATCAAAAATTGTGGCATTCTATGGCCTCTTTTCCAATTATTTCCTCTACCTCTTTTTTCACCTCTACCATTGCTGCCTCTGCTAAACAAACTCATCCTGAAGAAATATTTCAATCATGTTATGAAAAACTCTCAACACCCTACCTAAATAAAATAAAAAATTTGTCTCTATCATTCTGAACAGAAGCACATGCAATCCATCCATCATACTTTTAAACTCAATAATCAATTGTCATTTGAACAGGGAGTGATAGGGAAGATGGGGGGCTTTGTAATGAGCAAAAAATGGAAGCATGAATGGGAAGAAACCAACCAATATTGTTCAAGCAACTGCAGAGGCAAACAATGTCTCCATATCCAAACTTCCAACACCAGTCATCATCTAGCCCCTTTCTTTTCCTTTTAATCCTCTTTTTTGTTTTAAATGAAATTCATAATAACATAACAAAGGATGTTTTAAATGTCTTTGGGAAGGCGATGGGAATATAATGAGTGGAAAGTGGAATAATGAACGGGAATGAGGCGTTTATTGTTCTATTACATGAAATAACATTTATTGAAAAATTGGCATTGCCATCATTTGCCAAAACATTCTCTCTGATAACAATTCAAATCCAAGACACAATAGTTTTTACAGTGCTCAATATAAAACCCAATGAAAATGTCAGTACTGTCAAACTTTACAATTTTCATTTCCCCTTTTCTTTTCTTTTCTTTTTAAATAGATATAGATGTCCATTATCAAAACGTTGTGTAAGAGACTGTTTAAAAATTCATTCGAAACCAGATTGCCTCAAGCCAACATGGGAGGTTAATGAAACAAACATAAAGCCATCAGCCTTTCACTATACAAAACTTATATCATAACCCCAATACTTGCTTCATAAACAGACTGGGTTCGAAACCCCATTGTGGAGCTAGCTAGTGTGTTTTTCTGAGAAACCCTATAACTTCAAAATCAACATTACCCTCACAGATAAATCGCAAGTGACCCAAGACCTCACAGATATAACCAATCTTTTCCACTGTTGAGTCAAAACCAAAGAAGTATCAAAATTTGAGTTCGAATTCACTAACTGCCATATATCGGATACAAAACGAGGTATGGACAAACATAAGGGAGAAATATTAATAAGGGGTTTGCAAAACAAAACAACCATTTATTTCCACAACAAACTTTTCCACGGACCTCCCATGGTGGACGCAAGGCAGATACACATGTCTCACATATATTCACAAACAACGGAAAGATAATTTGAAAGAGTTGTGAGTCTTCCAAGGACTGGGTAAAGGGTATGACATTATGCAATAATCACCAAAACCCAAGTGTTCTTTTATTTCATAGAGAAAACCCTTTAGATTTTAATCAACAGAGATGGGAAAAACTGAAATTATTTTCCATAATTATTTTCCAACAGTCATAACAAAACAAGAAGAACTCATTTTGGGCGTAACACAACCACATATTTCAAACAGAATGGAATGTTGAACATCATTCCCAGCTTGAAACGTTTAAATTCCAACAGGAATAAAACCCATTTAAATGTAATTTGCACAACCATAATATCCACATACATCCATTATAATCTTCGGAAGGAAAACACACTCTGTAAGCAAATCTAAGAGCCAACATCATGACTTTATTCGGAGTAGAGCTACAGTTCATGAATGGAGAGGTAAGAGCCAACATACATGTAAGGAGAATGTAAAAAATCGAATGCGCACCACTATTCCTTCAAAGGTCGAGCAAAATGGAGGCAACACTAGCCAAAGCAACCAACACAAGCACAAACAAAGTGAAGGTGGGGAGCACGAGGTAGGGTAGAACGACGTGCAATAATTTCACATCGTTTCCCACATTAATTGTCACCCACCACAACCAAGTATGGAGTGCACCCAAACCACCATAACATTTTCACAAAGCACATAGTTAACCATATGTATCGAATTCGCCACCAGACATATTACTTCCATTTTCCAAATTGAATCGA
Organism: Picea engelmannii; assembly: GCA_009831015.1. Taxonomy (NCBI): domain Eukaryota; kingdom Viridiplantae; phylum Streptophyta; class Pinopsida; order Pinales; family Pinaceae; genus Picea; species Picea engelmannii. The sequence continues at coordinate 268,340 of ML788666.1, forward strand.
CCTCCTATAACCATTATTTAGCACCAAAACAATCATGTCCCACATTCCTTGCTAGTGAAGGATTATAATTGCACACACGATATCAATTTTCCATAACATATACAAGTATACCATAAGTGAAATAAACCATAACTTGCGATGTGGCTCGTGCTTGAAGTTTGAACAACATGCCAAAATATATGTGTAGCAAGAATAAACCAATATGCTTATCAAAACAAACATTTTCCTCCTCTCTATCTTTTCAAATTAAATTGCTAGCACACTCATCATTCATCCATTTCACATGGAAACCGACTTGAATTTATGTGTTCATTCTCAAACTATAGAATCCTTTTTTTCAAGGTAGTCATGATCACAAATCAAAGAAGCATCTTTCATCATTATTAATCATAAGGGGGGTCCCACCTGTTTAGTTTATTATTAAATATATATAAGTAATAAGGCATTACAACCCATTTGTAGGCAGGGATTCCATGTTGCTCTTTTGGGCATCAACAAACTGGCGAATCCACAGGGAAATCTATTCCCAACAGATTTAGAACTCAGAATGTTTGGTTTCACAGACCAATAGAAGTAGGTGATCAAAAAATGTTGAAAAGAATAGTTACGCAACATGGGGGAAATGATGGTTTAAGGGAAATAATGAGATGGGACTTCGGGGAATAACTTATGGAAAGTGAGAAGTATGAGGGGAGTTGGTCCTATATGCATAACAATTGAATAAGATTCATAACTGATAATGCTTTTAATAATTTCCGGGAGAATGCTTTTGATATGCTCTTGAATCCCAGGATGGATGGAAGAAGGGGATGGCAGAAACAAGGACGAAAAAAAAACCAACTATACTACAACAGTATTGAAAGAAAAAAGTTGTTCCAGTGGTGTCTTAAAGGAGGACACCGTGACAGCTGTGTGTATCTTATTTTCATTGATCAACAATACTTACATAATGGCATTATTATGGCAACACTGATCCAAACTTTACTTCTAATGATTACGCGAAACAAATAGCAAAAATTAAAACTCAACAAACCAAAGTTAAAAAAAAAGTAAGACAAAGGACTATATACAACAATCATGTTTACACAAAGCATTAATGATCAAGTTGGTTCCACATTGTTTCAAGTGGGAACCATTAGTACTGTAAAAAAATAATAGCTCCTCCAAATCCTTTAGAAGGTATGAGTTTGTGCCAAGGATAAAAGTGATTTTGAAAGGACCTAGCCATAATTTCTGGAATTTAGAATGTCTCCCTCTTTTAGCATGGGTTGAGTCCCATAGTAGGACTTTGTCGTCAATCTTGAATTCAACAGCCTTTGCTCGCTTGTTAAAATACTTTTTCATTCTTTGTTGCCTTCTTTTTAGGTTCTCCAAGGCAAAGTTTCTTTGTTCTTCCAGGGATAACAATGCATTTACCCTTTGGGGAACATTAGAAGAATTTAATTCTGCAGTCTGTAACATCAACCGTAAGGAGGAAAGCTCTAGCTCAGACGACAGAATAGCCTCTTGTCCATATATGCGCTGAAAGGGAGTAAATCTCGTACTTGCTTTGGTGGTTGTACAGTCTGCCCAAAGAGCGTAAGTGAGAAGTGTGTGCCACTGGCGAGGTTTATCTTCTATGATTATTTTTATGATCCTAACTAGATTCTTCTTAGTGTACTTTGCTTGCCCATTTTCCTTAGGGTAATAAGCAGATGAAGTGAAATTTTTGACACCTAACTTAGCCATAAATTGGGTCAATTTTATATAAATGAAGGTTGGGCCATTGTCCATAATGATCTCTAATCGTATGTCGAATCTGGAAAAGATATTAGATTCTAGGAAAGAAATTACTTGCTTATCTTGTGCATGTCTAAGAGGAGAAACCTTGGTCCACTTAGTAAAGTAACAAGTGGTTGTCAAAATAAATATATGCCCTGCTGAAGATGGAGGGTTGATAGGACCAATAAAGTCTAGACCCCATTTAGAAAAAGGGAAATCCAGGAGGACAGGTTGTAAAGGCATGGCAAAAAGGCGTTCTTTCCTAGCGAATTTTTAGCATTTATCACAGGATCTTGCAAATTTATATGAATGGAGGAATATCAAAGGCCAATAGTAACCATTTCTTATGATCTTAAAAGAAGTAGCCTTAGCAGAAAAATGCCACCGATGTGAATGAAAAAGGATGATGATCCATGGATTTCGTGTAACAATTCTTGTGCTTCCTCATCATTTACACATCGAACCAATAAACCATCAACAGACCTCTGAAACAAAAAGTCTCCTAAAATGATATACTTGGAAGCTTCAAGGCGGAGTCTCCTTCTATGGTAAGGATCCAACCCATTTGGACACCTTTGATACTGCAAATAATATACAAGATTTTTATACCAAGGATGTTTAGATAGAGAAAGATTATGATTTTCAATCTAAAACAACGTTGAAAGAGGATTATCTTGGTCGTCAAGTTCTTCACTTGGTTCAGGGTGTTGAGCGAAGTGAAGGGATAGGTCTCATCCCTTGATTGTCTTTGAATTCATGATCGTCAAATCATTCTTGTGAATCTTGGCAAGCCAATGTGCAAGTTTTCCTAAAAGATAAGTTTGTGAAAGCAAAAACTTGACAACAGGCAAAGGGACTTTTACTTGTGTATGTTTGCCCAAAATAAAATGGCGAAGTTTTTCTATAGCCTTGACCAGAGAAAAAGCATGTTTCTCAATATATGAGTATTTGATCTCGTCGTCTGATAGACTTTGAATCATATAGGCTACAAGTTTTTCATTGTTTTGGTCATCACATTGTAAGAGGATAGAAAAAATCGCTTCCTCGGTGGCATTGGTATATATGATAAAGTCTTTCCCGAAATCTGGTTTCGCCAGAACCGGTGCGGAACTGATTGATTTATTAATCCTAAGGAAATCATTCTTGACATCATATATCTAAGAAAAAGAACGATCTTGCTTCAAAATATTATGGATGGGTTTAACCATGATAGTAAAATCAGGAACAAATCTACAAACAAAATTAATAATGCCCATGAAAGCTTGAACTTGTTTCTTGGCGATGGGGGCAGGGAGGTTTAGAATGGAAGTAATCCTCTCGAGATCTATACTTATCCCTAAATTAGAAACAATGTGACCGAGGAGCTTGCCCTTCGTGACACTGAAAATAGATTTTCAAGGATTTAAAGAAATGCCAAACTTTCTGCAGTGCATGAGAATTTTTCTAGGATGACCAAAATGATCCAACTGGTTTTTAGAATAAACAGTGAAATCATCAAGATAAACTTGGGTAATCTTACCTATTAGATCGTCAAAAGACATATGCATAGCTATTTGAAAGGTGGCACATGCATTAGATGAGCCAAAAGGCATGTGTTCATAAGAAAATGTGCCCCAACATGATGTAAATGTGGTTTTATACCTATCAATCCTTTTTACCTTGATTTGATTATGCCTAGAGAAACCGTCAAGTAAGGAAAACGTATGAGAGCGTGCAACCTGTTGTAGAATCATTTCCATATTGGAAAGCATAAAATGGTCTTTGTCACTTTCTCTATTCAACGCACGGAAATAGACACATAATATGATCTGGTTGGTAGTTTTTCGAACATGAACAATATTTGAAACCCAGTCAGAATACTTAATTGAAAAGATTATATTAACTTTCAACGATTTTTCCAATTCTTTTCTAATAGTGGCTTCAATCACAGGGTTAATAGGTATTTTTATTTGCCTAACTGGTTTTACCCCTTCCTTGATAGGAATACCACGTTGTATGAGAGAAGGATCAAAACCACGAAGATCCTCGTATGACCAGGCAAAAACATCTTGAAATTCACAGAGTAATTCTGTAAATTTCGTTTTTTCTTCATCAGAACATTGGGCACCTAATTTAATGATCTTTGGAGATTTAGATGTCCCAATATTCAAGGAAATGGTATCACCAGCTTTCCTTTTCGACTCCTCTTCCTTATGTGTTTCTTTGTTGCCTACATTCATTTTAGGGTTTTATTTGTGCAAAAGTGAAATTTAAATCAATTGTTTAATAATTCTTTATTAAGGGGGCAAGATTAGGGTTGTTGACCCCTATTCTTGTGGTTTACCCCTAAATATGTGGACAAGTCACCTTGGTGACAAACACCCCCACCATAGTCTTCGTCATTTTATCCTTCATATTATTGGTTAAACAAAGGTTTGCTAAGAGAAGTATAAGGGCATACACCCTCTTAGCTTAAAACCTAGCTAGAGAAAATTGCCTTGGGGAGTAAGAAGGTTTACACCTCCAAGGAGGTAGCTTCTCTAGCTCTTTCTTTGCATGACCTCATTAACCCAATTATTAAGAGCACTAGTGATTTATTATTGCATTGGAGAAACAGAATTCTTGCCTTGGTAAACGTGATTTCTTCAAGTTTAAATCCTTCTCTTTTGTATAGTGATCTTGATTCCTTGGGGATTATTCCTCCATTAGGGCATCCCCTTTGTCCCAAAAATTATCATTGATGTACTCATTTGTTTCCTACAACCATTAGGCTGCAGAAAACCCTAACCCTAAATGCTAATAACTCACAAATTAACCCAAGACTTAGGCTAAAACTTTTCCTTCATAATCTACTTGCTATAGCACACTTTTTGGGCAACTTTTGGGCAAGTTTCATTGGACAATTTTTTTGTTGCAATACATTGTATGCTACAGCCATAAGGCTGGTAATTTTTACTGCAGAAATAATTTATAACAAACTTGTTTGATTGATCAAGTTTCATGCTATTCGGTGCAAGCTAGACTAGTCATTGTTGTTTCAAATATTGCACGTTTAACTGAACTTGTAGCACTTTTAAGTAGCAACATCTGATATCATTTTATTTTTTATGTTTAATATTGTTTGATTGTTGAAAATTAGGGACAACAAGATTAAATTGATGGTCCACCTAGCATACTATATGCAAGTGTGGCTTTTCTTGTGTCTCGGGTAGGTACAAAACACTTTTGCAGGTACCGAAAGACTTGGCAACTTTTAAACCACCTGGAGACGAGCCATCAAATCCTCCTTTTTCTTTCCAACACTATCCTTTAGGGGGATACCTATTTTCCTTCCCTTCTATCTCTCTCAATCCCCCTAGGGTCACCTAGATCGCCTCCCTAGAGTGACCTAGTCACCCTTGAAGTGCACGACCTACATCGAGGTGACATTGGGTGTAGTGTCCCATAGTTTTAGCACTTGCTTTTGTGGTTGGGTAGGGATTTTCCCAACCTACAACTTGTGAAATAACATTTTGGCATCGTTGTCGGGGATGATTTTGAATCCTTTTTGTGCCCTAATGAAACTTTGGAAAACTTACCTCCCAAAGCCTCTATCCCTTAGCTTGTCTAGCGACTCCACAGAAGGGTTGTTCCCTTTCCACCCTTGATGAAATCTCCTTGAAGTTCATCTGGCGACTCCACCTTCCATGAACCCACGTTTCCCTCTTTTCCTTCTCCCATCCTTTGGTGATCTTAAAAATATTATATGGCGACTCCATTGACCCCTTTGAGCTATGGAAACATGGCTCCTCCTCCTCTTCACGAACTTTTTCCCTCCATTGACTTTGAAAGCATCCAGGGTTATTCAAATGAAGTATATATCAATAAATGATGGGTGGATAGTCTCCGAAGTTTCTAGGGGAATTCCACTGCCCAACAATTGTAAACTTACTCAAGTACCTATGGGTAAAGACATCTCCTGAAGATGTGCGGATGGTGTTGTTTCTAATGTATATTCCCCAGAGAAGGCGAATATGGGTCAAAGATTGTTGCAAACCCGAGAGCATATCTTCTCTCATAGATCTCATTAGTATATTTATTGAGTATTGGCAACTAAACTCTAGGACATATGAAAACATCCTTCATGATCTCACACTACTCCTGTACAAAGAACGATTTACCACCTAGATAGTGGAAGGTCTTAGAGAAGCTCATAAAGCTCAGAACCAGGACCCTATTTATGATGAAGGCAACATAGATTTTTATGTCAAAAAGGAAGCTTGTCATGAAGACAAATTGCTAATACCCACCCCTCCACCTAAAGAGGTTGTCCAAGTTCACATGCCTCTTGTTCAGGAAGAGGAGAATATGGTGAGTGATCACCCTCTTTAGTACCTTGATGATTCCTTATTTTGTGGCTCGGAAAATGAAGAAGTCCTTCAAGAGAAAATCTATGAAGGAAATTACCTAGAAGATCCTGGTGAAACCTCTCACATAAAAGATTTGGATAAGACATCAAGTGATGATGAAGTTTTCATTCCTATTGCACATGAAGAAGAAGACATGATGAGTTATGACCCATTTGAGGATCTCAATGGCACTTTGTTTCGTGATCCTGAAAATGAAGTTGCCATGCCTTGTCGTTTTCCTCAACATGAAGGAGAATAAGTGATTAGCCATGATGTTATAGATGATCACGTAGAGAACGAATCCGATGTAGTTGATCAACGCATTGATTAGTTCATATAGATTGGGACACGTAGATGGGACGTGAGTTGCTTCATTATTGATGGAGATCCCATTTACGATGTTGAAGGTAGCCCTCAAGAAAAAGGGAACCTCCATTTCTCATTTCTAGAAGATTGGTCTCCATGTGTTTTTGATCCACATACGTGGCATCCTGATGATGATATGGTTATAGATTTTTTCCATTCCCCCGAGGATGACTTGTCGCAGCACGCTCAGGGTAATTTTCAATTACCCTTTGGAAGTTGTGAGGCACGCCCTTTGGAGGATGCAAATTTGTTCTTTGAAGACTTCAAATTGCCTTTGCCCCCAGATTCAAATCAGAACCATGGCATAGCCACTCCAGGGAAATCATAGGTTCACTGTATTAAGCAAAAACACTCTCATATTGGAAATTTTTATGAGGATTCGCCAATGAAGAAGCAACGATTTTCTTTCTCTAGAATTGATCCTCTCCCTTCCTCTTTTCAAAGAAGTCAAAGGTCTTTCTCAACTTTTCACACGATTCCTCAGTCCTCAAAGGGAGGTGACTACGAGAAGGACGAAGAATATGAGCCTCCATCTACATATGATAGCCCATTTTAGAGATGGATTGATCAAACTTGTGTCGTTTCTTTCCAGCAGGATTTCCTCCCTCCCACCCATCTTCATAAGTTTTATTTCATGATCAGTTATATGTGTGTTTATACTCATGATTATTATGTGCTTGACTTATCTTTGTTGTATTGTTTGATTAAGCACAGGGGGGGATATAATGATGAGACGATCAAATGGTTGCATTGGTTGTATGACTTCACCTAACGTCATCCATCGCATGATCTTCAACGCCCTAAGGCCCCAGGTAAGTAGGTAAGTCATTTTGATTCCCTGCATTTGCGTCTTGATTGCTCATGTTCATTTAGATGCATTTCATTTTCATTTTTCTCTACTTGCGTATTGATTTCATGCTTAGCTTAGATTTTTTTTTTTAAATGGAAAAAATTTATTTTCTAGATTAGTTTTCATTTTCAAGTTTATATATATATATATATATATATACATGGATGAAGGGTGATAGCACCATCCTATATGCTTTGATCCCTTTGTCTGATTTTTTGGCAGGAACAGGGCTACTAGGAGATGTTGTGGTTTTCATGCACTCTACGGCGAGCACATGTCCCCAAGTAAGAGCCATATGTTATCCCCATTTTGTGGATATCTAAGGAGATTATGTCTTGAAGCCCTCAGGCTGCATATATAGTGTCGAGAGACTACATGACCAACAGTACCCTTTTGCACACTTGGAGACCCATCTCACCAAAACAGATGGTCGCAGATTTCCAGATGGCATCCACCACATCAGCTGGTTTTGGGAAGGCAGTGGGCCTTTCTCCATGAGGTACAAGTTAGTATTATGGTAATAATCATTTAAATATTTAATCCATTTGAGTATGTTGTATCTTATATTGCTCTAGATTTCATGATATATGCTTGGACATTATGTCTTTTTCCCTGCTTCACCTTGGCAGTTGACATTGTGCCCTAGTAAGGGATCTTCCTTGTGGATGGGTTTGCTACTAGGAACTCCCTTGAAGAGCCAAAGTACCATTACCGACCATACTTACCACTCTCCATCATTATTTCCCCTCATTTCCTTATCTCTTGAGACTTTAGGGTGTATTGCCCCAAGAAGGGGTTGTCCCTCATTCTATGGGAAGAAGGGGTTGAAGGCCCAAAAGGTTTGATGTTGGGAAAAAGCTAAAAGCCTATGTATGAACCTTCTAGATGCTTAAACCAGGGATCTCCCAAGAAAGAAATGAAATGATTATCTTTGAGTAAAAGGGTACCCACAATGAAATATGATTAAAAATGCTTAAAAGGTTAGTTGAAGGATAGGAGGTTTCATCACGAGTCGACATATCATGTCCATGAATATGTAATGGTATGACATTACCATCATGGCTGAGAGAAGTGGGGTCTCATCATGATCGAACCTTCTCATCTCCATTAGGTGTTTGTGGGTGACATTGCCATTATCTGGACACCATGTCAAGGAAGTGCTTGGAAAATAATGGCAAATAATTGGCTTGGAAAAAGTGCATTGCGGACAAAGGTACCACACTCCCTCTACAAAGTCACCCATGAATGAGACACTACAACCTCGTGTATGTCATGATCCCTATGCCCATTGAGTCTTGACCCCAACCACCTCACCCACTTTACATGGCTTGGAGAAGGATCTCTTCGAAACTTTCCTTGACCTAGGGAAAAATCTACCCAATAGGACACCTCGTCAACCTTCCCATATTAAATCTTGACAAGACGCATAATGTATTTGAGAAAATAACTATTTGATATAGTGATCTTTGATTCACATGCTTAGGTGGGTCATTTATTTGAATGGATTGACTTATGACGATGTTATGACCTGAGATCCTTGGAGTGCGTGCTTATTTGTCTTTGCAAGACCTAGTTGGTGGATAGTTTTGGATGAACAAGCCTATCTTGGGCTTCCTTGGGGCTGCAAGCCCATAGGTTGGATGCCATGGGTCTACATGCCAGATCACAGAGACGAAGCTTTGGAGACCTAGACGATGATGAGGAAGACCTCATCCACCCCTCATGTGCCAAACGGTTTTCCTAGGAGAGGAAAAATGTCACCCTTAGAGGCTTGATGTCTTCTTGGGGGCTAGGGTTTGATGGTGAGACATGGATGAGTGGATGTTTGGGTGAAGGAAGGCCTTGATCATGGGAAAGAGGACATGGATTGAAGACATGTGGCCTTTGGAGGCCTAGCTATGATGCAACTACCCCAATGACTTGATCAAGAAGACAAAACGTCCCCTAAAGGGAAGACATCACAGCCATTTTAGGGTTTTATTTGTGCAAATGTGAAATTTAAATGAATTGTTTAATATTACTTTGTAAAGGGGGGAAGATTAGGGTTGTTGATCCCTAGTCTTGTGGTTTACCCATAAATATGTGGACAAGTCACCTTGGTGAGATTTTGTATAAATAAGAGATTATAAGATCGCATTTTGAGATAACTCTCCCTCTTGTGAGAGGCACTTAGTATGAAATGTTTGCTATCTTTGGAAAATGGTCTCTCTTGTGCTATTGTTTATGTTTATCTCTTGATTCATGGTTGATGGGAGTGATGCGCTAGCCTTGGAAGGCTTATCTCTTGCTATTGTGGTGGATTATCTTAGCATTTTTCCTTGAATTGGTATGGTCTTTACTTCCATGCTATCATTTGTTCAAGTCAAGGTTATTGTGCTAGGAGATAGGTGGGAAGTATAGGGGAATACACCCCCACAATAGTCTTCATCATTTTATGCTTCATATTATTGGTTAAACAAGGGTTTGCTAAGAGAAGTATATGGGCATGAACCCTCTTAGCTTAAACCCTAGCTAGAGAAACTTGTCTTGGGGAGTAAGAGGGTTTACACCCCCAAGGAGGTATCTTCCCTAGCTATTTATTTGCATGACCCCATTGACCCAATTATTAAGAGCACCAGTCCTTTATTATTGCAATGGAGAAACAAAATGCATGCCATGGTAAACGTGATTTCTTCAAGTTTTAAATCTTTCTCTTTTAGATAGTGATCTTGATGCCTTGGGGATTGTTCCTCCCTTAGGGCGTCCCATTTCTCCCAAAAATTCTAATTGATATACTAATTTTTTTCCTACAACCATTAAGTTGTAGAAAACCCTAACCCTACATGCTAATAATTCATAAACTAACCCTAGACTTAGGCTAAAACTTTGCCCTCATAATGTACTTGCTATAACGCACTTTTTGGGCAACTTTTGGGCAAGTTTCATTGGATAATTTTGTTGTTGTAATAAATTGTATGCTACAAACATAAGGATGACAATTTTTACGTCAGAAATAATTTATAACAGCCTTGTTTGACTGCTCAAGTTTCATGCTATTTGTTGCAAGCTAGACTAGTCATTGTTGTTTCAAATATTGCATGTTTAACTGAAATTGTAGAAATTTTAAGTTGCAGCCTCTGATATCATTTTATTGCTGATGTTTAATATTGTTTGATTGTTGAAAATTAGGGACAAAAAGATTAAATTGTTGGTTCACCTAACAAACTATATGTAAGTGTGGCTTTTCTTGTGTCTCGGGCAGCTACAAAACCCTTTTGTAGGTAACCAAAGACTTGGAAACTTTTAAACCACCCAGAGACGAGTCATCAAACCCTCTTTTCTCTTTCCATCATAGACCTTTAGGGGCGTACCTCTTTTCCTTCCCTTCCATCTGTCTCAATCCCCCAGGGTCACCTGTCTCACCTCCCTAGAGTGACCTAGTCACCCTTGAAGCACGCAACCTACATCGAGGTGATGAGGTGACATTGGGTGTAGTGTCCCATAGTTTTATCACTTGCTTTTGTGGTTGGTTCGGTATTTTTCCAACCTACAAGTTGTGCAATAGCATTTTGGCATCCTTTTTAGGGAGAATGTTGAATCCTCTTCATGCCCTGACGAAACTTTGGCAAGCTTCCCTCCCAAAGCCTCTATCCCTTAGCTTTCCGTGAAACTCCACCCAAGGGATGTTCCCTTTCCAGCCTTGATGAACTCTCCTTGAAGTTCATCTGGTGACTCCACCTTCCACGAACACACCTTTCCCTCTTTTCCTTTTCCTTTCCTTTGATGATGTTGAAAATATCATCTTGCGACTCCATTGACCCCTTTGAGCTATCAAAACATGGCTCCTGCTCCTCTTCACAAAATTCTTCCCTCCATTGACTTTGAAAGTATCCAGGGTTATTCAAATGAAGTATATATCAATAAAAGATTGGTGGATAGTCTCCCAAGTTTCTGGGGGTATTCCATTGCCCATCAATTGTAAACTTCCTCAAGTACTTATGGGGAAAGTCATCTCCCGAAGATGTGTGGATAGTGTTGTTTCTAATGTATATTCCCCATAGAAGGCGAAGATGGGTCAAAGATTGTTGCAAACCCAAGAGCATATATTATCTCATAGATATCATTAGTAGATATATTGAGTATTGTCGACCGGACCCTGAGACATATGAAGACTTCCTTCAAGATCTCACGTTACTCCTGGACAAAGAAGGGTTTACCACCGAGATGTCGGAAGGTCTTAGAGAAGCTCACAAAGCTCAGAACCAGGACCCTATTGATGATGAAGGAGGTAGAGATTTTGATGTAAAAAAGGAAGCTTGTCATGAAGACAGATTTCTAATACCCACCCCTCCACCTGAAGAGGTTGTCGAAGTTCACATGCCTCATGTTTAGGAAGAGGAGAATATGGTGAGTGATCACCCTCTTCGGGACCTTGATGATTCCCTATTTTGTGGCTCAAGAATGAATAAGTCCTTCAAGAGAAAATCTATGAAGGAAATTACCTAGATGATCCTGGTGAAACCTCTCAAATCAAAGCTCTAGATAAGACATCCAATGATGATGAAGTGCTCATTCCTCCCGCACATCAAGAAGAAGACATGATGAGTCTTGGCCTGTTTGAGGATCTCAATGGAACTTTATTTCGCGATCATGAAAATGAAGTTTCCATGCCTTGTCTTTTTTCTCCACATTAAAGAGAATAAGTGATTAGCCATCATGTTGTATATGATCCCGTAGAGAATGAATCTGATGTAGTTTATCAATGCATTGATGACTTCATACAGATTGGGACACATAGATGGGATGTGAGTTGCTTCATTATTGATGGAGATCCCATTTACGATGTTGAAGGTAGCCCTCAAGTAAAGGGGAACCTCCATTTTTCATTTCCATAAAATTGGTTTCCATGTATTTGTGATCCACATACATGGCATCATGATGATGATATGGTTACAGATTTGTTCCATTCCCCCAAGGATGACATGTCGCCGCACACTCGGGGTAATTTTCGATGACCCTTGGAAGTTGTGATGCACACCCTTTTGAGGATGCGAATTTGTTCTTTGAAGATTTCCAGTTGCCTTTGCCCCCAGATTGAGATGAGGACCATGACATAGCCACTCCAGGGTAGTCACAGGATCATTGTATTAAGTGAAAAAACTCTCATCTTGGAAATTTTTATGAGGATTCGCCAATGAAGAAGCAACGGTTTTCTTTCTTTAGAATTGATCCACTCCCTTCCTCTTTTCAAACAAGTCATAGGTCTATCTTAGGTTTTCACATGATTCCTTAGTCCTCAAAGGAATATCATTATGAGAAGGATGACAAAGATGAGTCGCCATCTACATATGATAGCCAGTTCAGAGATGGATTGATCAAACTTGTGGCTTTTCTTTCCAGCAGGATTTCCTCCTGCCCACCCATCTTCATGAGTTTTATTTCATGATCAATTATATATGTGTTTATACTCATGATTATTATGTGCTTGAATTATCTTTGTTGTATTGTATGATTAATCACAGGGGGAGATACGTTAATGAGATGATCAAATGGTTGCATTGGTTGTATGACTTCACCTAACATCATCCAGCACGTGATCTTCTGGGCCCATAGGCCCCAGGTAAGTAGGTGAGTCATTTTGATTCCCTTCATTTGCGGCTTGATTGCTCATATTAGTTTAGACGCATTTCATTTTCATTTTTTTCTACTTGCATATTGATTTCATGCTTAGCTTAGAAATTTTTGAAAAAATGTCAAAATTTATATTTTCTAGATTAGTTTTCATTTTTGGATATATATATATATATATATATATATATATATATGGATGAAGGGTGATAGCACCACCCTAGATGCTCTGATCCCTTTGTCTCAGTTTTTGACAAGCACGGGTCTACCAGGAGATTATGTGATTCTCATGCACTCTACGACGAGCACTTGTCCTCAAGTAGGAGCCATATGTTATCCCCATTTTGTGGATAACTATGGAGATTATGTCTTGAGGCCCTCAGGTTGCAGATATGTAGTGTCGAGAGACTACATGACCATCAATACTCTTTTTCACACTTAGAGACCCCTCTCACCACCATAGATGGTCGCAGATTTCCATATGGCATCCACCACATCAGCTGGCTTCTAGAAGGCAGTGGACCTTTCTCCATGATGTACAAGTTAGTATTATGGTAAGAATCATTTCAATATTGAATCCATTTGAGTATGTTGTATCTCATATTGCTCTATATTTCATGATATATTCTTGGACATTATGCATTTTTCCCTGCTTCACCTTGGTGGTTGACATTGTTCCCTAGTAAGTGGTCTTCCTTGGGTATGGGTTTCTACTAGGAACTCCCTTGAAGAGCCATAGTACCGTTCCCGACCATATTTACCACTCTCCATCATTATTTCCCCACATTTCCTTATCTCTTGGGACTTTAGGGTGTATTGACCCAAGAAGGGTTGTCCCTCATTATAGGTGTTTGTGGGTGACATTACAATTATCTGGACACCATGCCTGGGTAGTGGCCTTCCACCTTTCCTTAAATTACGAAAGAATAAAAGAATGGCAAATAATCAGCTTGGAAAAAGTGCACTATGGACGAAGGTACCACACACCCTCTATAAAGGCACCCATTAATGAGACACTACAACCTCTTGTATGTCATGAGCCCTATGCCCATTGAGTCTTGACCATAAGCACCTCACCCACTTTACATGGATTAGAGAAGGATCTCTTGGAAACTTTCCTTGACCTAGGGAAAGATCTATCCAATAGGACACCTTATCAACCCTCCCATATTCAAGATTGACAAGTCGCATAATGTCTTTGAGAAATTAATTGTTTGATATAGTGATATTTGATGCACATGCTTAGGTGGTTAATTTATTGATTGGATTGACTTATGATGATGTTATGACTTGATATCCTTGGAGAGAATGCTTATTTTTCTTTGCAGGACCTAGTTGGTGGATACTTTTGGAAGAACAAGCCTAGCTTGGGCTTCCTTGGGGCTGCAAGCCCACAGGTTAGATGACATGGGTCCACATGCCAGATCACATAGATGAAATTTTGGATACCTAGACAATGATGAGGAAGACCTAGTCCACCCCTCATGTTCCAAAATATTTTCCTAGGAGAGGAAAAATGTTACCTTTAGAGGCTTGACGTCTTCTTGGGGGCTAGGTTTTGGTGGTGAGACATGGATGAGTGGAAGTTTGGGTGAAGGAAGGCCTTGATCATGGGAAAGAGGACATGGATTCAAGACATGTGTCCTTTGGAGGCCTAGCCATGATGCAAATACCCCAATGACTTGATCAAGAAGACAAAACGCCCCCTAAAGGGAAGATGTCACACCCATTTTAGGGTTATATTTGTGCAAAAGTGAAATTTAAATGAATTGTTTAATATTACTTTTTTAAGGGGCTAAGATTAGGGTTTTTGACCCCTAATCTTATGGTTTACCCCTAAATATGTGGACAAGTCACCTTGGTGACATTTTGTATAAATAAGAGATCATAAGATCTCATTTTGAGATAACTCTCCCTCTTGTGAGAGGCACTTGGTCTGAAATTTTAGCTATCTTTGGAAAATGGTCTCTCTTGTGCTATTGTTTATGATTATCTCTTGATGTATGGTTGATGGAAGTTATGCGCTAGCCTTGGAAGGTTTATCTCTTACTATTGTGGTGGATTATCTTAGCATTTTTCCTTGAATTGGTAGGGTCGTTACTTTCATGCTATCATTTGTTTCAAGTCAAGGTTATTGTGCTAGGAGCTAGGTGGGACGTATAAGGGAATACATCCCCACCATAGTCTTCATCATTGTATGCTTCATATTATTGGTTAAACATGGGTTTTCTAAGAGAAGTATAATGACATACAGCCCCACCATAGTCTTTGTCATTTTATGCTTCATATTATTGGTTAAACAAGGGTTTGCTAAGAGAAGTATAAGGGCATACACCCTCTTAGCTTAAACCCTAGCTAGAGAAACTTGCCTTGGGGAGTAAGAGGCTTTACATCCACAAGAAGGTAGCTTATCTAGCTCTTTCTTTTCATGACCCCATTAACCAATTATTAAGGGCACTAGTCATTTATTATTGCATTGGAGAAACAAAATTGTCACCATGGTAAACATGATTTCTTCAAGTTTTAAATCTTTCTCTTTTGGATAGTGATCTGGATGCCTTGGGGATTCTTCCTCCCTTAGGGCGTCCCCTTTCTCCCATAAATTATCATTGTTGTACTGATTTTTTTCCTACATCCATTATGCTGCAGAAAACCCTAACCCTAAACGCTAATAACTCACAAACTAACCCTAGACTTAGGCTAAAACTTTGCCCTCATAATCTACTTATTATAGCGCACTTTTTGGGAAAGTTTTGGGCGAGTTTCATTCGATAATTTTGCTTCTGTAATACATTGTATTCTACAGCCATAAGGCTGACAACTGTTACTGTAGAAATAATTTATAACAGCCTTGTTTCATTGCTCAAGTTTCATGTTATTCGGTGCAAGCTAGACTAGTCATTGTTGTTTCAAATATTGCATATCTAACTGAACTTTTAGCACTTTTAAGTTGCAGCCTCTGATATCATTTTATTGTTGATGTTTAATATTGTTTGATTTCTTAAAAATTAGGGACAACAAGCTTAACTTGTTGGTCCACCTAACATACTATATGCAAGTGTGGTTTTTCTTATGTCTTGGGAAGGTATAAAACACTTTTGCAGGTACCCAAAGACTTGGAAACTTTTAGACCACCCGGAGACGAGTCATCAAATCCTCCTTTATCTTTCCATCACTAACCTTTAGGGGGATACCTCTTTTCCTTCCCTTCTGCCTGTCTCAATCCCCCCAGGGTCACTGAGATCGCCTCCCTAGAGTGACCTAGTCACCCTTGAAGCGCAGGACCTACATCGAGGTGACATTGGGTGTAGTGTCCCATAGTTACAGCACTTGATTTTGTGGTTGGGTCGGGATTTTCCCAACCTACAACTAGTTTGATAACATGGACAATTAGCAGCATTGGAAGAGAGGAAAGGAAACATACACATAAATCCATGCATTGATCAACACGATATCTTCAGAAAAATTAGAGGTATTTAGACAAGGGGAGACACACCGATAGGGGGAGTTATCATTTTCCCATGATGTCAAAGGGAGAGAGAGAGAGAGAAAGAAAGAGTCAAGTGCATGAAGTCAAAGAAGCATTATATAGAGAAGGTACACTTTCAGGGGTAGTCACTATTTTCTATCAAAAGAGAATAAGAGCTTGGAGAGAAACATGTGAAGAGAAATAATAAAGGCATGGAAATAGAGAGAGATAATAGATGCATGAAGATAGGGGGAGCAGCCCCAAGGAGAGAGACACTTTTCCATTGATGTCAAAGGAGGAGAGTGAGAAACATTGATGAGGACCAACGGTCATAGGGGGAGCATGAGTGTTGGAGCACGAGTGTTGTCATCAATGTTTCCATCAATGTTGGTGTTGCCATCAATGCCAAATGCAGATATTGTTGGACAATTGGTTGTCATTGATGTCAACCCTTGGAGACTGATTTCAACCCTTGGAGAAGTTCAAAATCCCTAGATATGTGGTTGATATTGATGGTGAGTTAGTTATCATTGATGGAGTGGTTGATGTCAGCAGATGTGACGGGTGCATTTGATGAATTCTACATAAATCCCCAGAGGTGTGGTTATGGTAAACGAAGTTTGTTGAGGAATATGGACATGAAGGAAAGTGTAAATAAAGGTAAGACACTCATATATGGATAGTCCTTGTCATGTCGTTTCTGGTGATAGGTGGTATGCCACGTGGTCCTCATGGTTAGGGAGATATGGCCTTGTGAAGTTGGAACCCCCGAAGAATGGTCAAGAAGCCCCTAATTGGTTACAAGTCAATTAATGAAAGGGTAAAGTGGTCGTGACAAGAAAGTACTAGAAGCCCTAAGATTAAGGAAAGAGGTTACTACGAAAAAGTATATAAACACCTCAAGGAGTCTTTCATAAGGACACACACTTACATTGAATATCTATCTTGTGAGAATGTTATGGTTTAATATTTTGGTCTATTAGTGAATATGACGTCAAGTATGAAGTTACAAAGGTGAAAGTCTCATAGTTGTAACAACAATGGTGCAGACATCTGCAGTTGCAGCAAGAAGGGCGTAGACATCCAGAGTTGCAGCAAGAAGGGCGCGAACATCTGGAGTTGCAGGAAGAACAGTGCGGATAGTTGGAGTTGTAGAAAAAAGGGCACGAACATCTGGAGTTGCAGCAAGAAGAGTGCGGACATCCAAATTTACAGCAAGAAGGGCGTGGACATCTACAAGTTGCAACAAGGACAGGTCGCAGATCTGTGAAAATCCCTTGAAGAAGATGCCATCTCTTATTTGTTGAAGATTATTTGTATAGGTTGCTTTGTTGGTATGTGATGATATACTTCAGGTCTTCTTCATAAGTAAAGATATATATTTTATGTGTTTTTTTTAAGCTTGGATCTTGGATGGTATGGCGCATGTTTAAGGCATGTCTTGGAGGCCCTTGTGATACATGGTACATGGTTTCATATGGTTGAGATGATATTGATACATGCTTGAGACATACTCTTGGTACTTGGTATATGGATGTTATGGTTCATTGTTAGAGGCACATTTCATGGTACATGGTTGATGATATGGTAAAGGATTGATGCATGCTTGATACATGATATGGTACAGGTTTGGTGCATGGTTGATGCACTTGTTATGGTACATGGTATGTTACAAGTGTTGATGGTTGATGGTTGAAGTACATGGTACAGGTGTTGGTGCATGGTTGATGCACTTGTTATTGTATAGGTGTTGGTGAATGGTTGATGCACTTGTTGTGTTATAGGTTGTGGTACATGATTGATACTTGGTACGGTACATATTCATTGATTGGTACATGCTTTGGTACATGTTTGAGACACATATCTTATGATAGTATGTTGGTGATATTGGTACATACTTGGTAGAGGCATGTGTTGGTGATGTTGGACATCTATTTGAGAGGTGTCCTTGGTATATGATCCAAATGAGAGGATCTGGTTGAGTATCGATGATGTAATACCCCTACGTTGAACCCCATAATTGTACATATAATTATAACTATAAATTATATATAAGCTGGTGAGATGATGCAACAAGTTTGTTGGTTTGGTTCTGCATGCATTAAGTTAGTGCGCGAGAATCTCACACCAAAGAAGTGTGCGCAGTTTCTAAAATAATATAGTGTGTGGTTTAATCATATAGTGCACACCTGTGGAAGTGCACAAGAATGGCACAATAAAAGAAAAACAACTGAAGTTTACAGCGCGCAAGGAGAGACGCACTAACAGAAGAGCCTTACAGGATGGCACACAATTCAGGATTCAACGCATACTGGATTAGTGCACAAGTTTTGGAGGCCAGAGAATCTTTTGTATATATGTTATGTTGTAACACGTGTTTGTATAAGTGCACAAGGGTGGAGAACTGAAAGAAGAGTGCACGCATCCACGAAGTTCCACATGCACTGGTTTAGTGCGCGAACTTTATGTTTTTTAGACTGGTGAGCCTGAATGCAAAAGATTAGTACTATTGTACTGAGAATGTAAATGTAATCAGATGCTAATATAATGAAAACACATCACTGTGATAGACTGACCACGTAAAAGAGTATAGGGGTCCAAGTCCACTAGCTAAGGTTAAGGGGGTTGGGTTAAAGGGGCTTAAACCCAAAAATGAATATTATATTAATATTTTTTTTAAAGCATAAAGTGAGGAATATTATATTAATATTTCTTAAAAAGTATAAAGTAAGGATATTATTATATCCTAAGTCCTAAGGAGGGTGATGCAGGAGCATCGTTGGAAAGCACGTAGAGGTGGGACCACTCAACACGCGAGAGTTCTTCCAGAACTTCAACGTGGGAAGTTACAATTGATTTTGAAATCCGCCTTCACTCAGCGCCGGAATTTACCTTTGGAGGCACGCTTGAACCAATGCCAAATTTTACCCTTTGAGGCACGTTTTGGAAATCGTAAACAGAGCAGGATTTTCCACTACGGCTCTGGAATGCGACTAAACTAAGATAGCGTAGGATGAATTTTAGAGTAGGCAAGTAGTCAGAAGAAACCCTAGAAATGTTTTTGAGTTAAGTAGAAGTTTGTACGCCCAGTTGGGGTGAGCTGCAACACAAAGAGAAATCAGTTGTAAGGGAGAACTGCAAGTTAGCAGGAGATCTCAGTTTTTGAGTTACTGTAATTTTGAATGTATTATGTAGCCATTGGGCACTTGTGAATATAACAGAAGGAAAATTGATCCAAATGTATGGTGTGTGGACTGTGTGCATTTTTCTGTCATTTTCATTTACATGAACAAGTGGATGGAACTGTGAGTTTTTCCGGTTTCAATTGTTTCTCTTCATTGGGAGCTCTGCAAGGTGTGCATCGAGCCAGAGAGGAACGTAAGGAAATCAGGAGGAATTTCTCTGCCAGAAATACCATGGATTTGAGTTATCGAAATCCCTTAGATGAAAGGAGTGCATGGGAAATCGAAGTCTGAACCAGACAAAGCTCAGGAGGAACAACACTTCAGAAAGTGTTATCGAGATCCAGGAACTCATTCCCTGGAAGAAGCGAAGACCAAGTCTTCGAAGACTCAGAAAATATTCTAAGTCTAGAGCGAGTAAAAGCTCAGGAGGAAGAATGTCATCTAGCATTAGATCGCGGTGGAGAATCTCGTGGATCGTCTGATTTGAGGTAGGAGCGTAGGCTTTAACACTGCGTAGATCTAGGAGGGGAGATCTCGAAGATCTGAACGGACGGTGGAGAGTCCTCGAGGAGAAATGTCGAAACCCCGCAAGTCGTTGGATAAGGTGGAGTTGCGAGGATATTAGCAGCGAGGGCTTCTTGACATCCAAATCTCAGGAGGAATAGTGGCCATCGATCTCAGATAGATCTAGACCATCATTCCACATCGCGATTTTGGGTATCACAAGTTGGAAGGACAGAGGTCCTTGTCTCCCAAAACCTCGAATCGTGAAATAGCGAGGTTGGACATGGATCATAGATATCAGGGATTATTGTGAGCCATTGATTGAACGCCAAGATATTTCGGCATTTCAGCAATCGGGGATTCCAAGGAGCAGGGACAAAGGTCCTTGTCTCCCAAAACCCTGAATTGCGAAATAGCGAAATAGCGAGGTTGGACGTGGACCGTAGATCTCAGGTCATCAGGATTTTGGCATTTCGGCAACCGAGGATCCCAAGGAGCAGGGATATCCCTTGTACCTTGATTTCGCGAAATGCGAAATGCCAAAATAAGTGTGGTCTTCGATCCGAGAGAGATCTGAGCCGTAGATCTCGGGTCATCGATATTTCAGCATTTCGACAACTGGGGATTCCAAGGAGCAGGGATACCCCTTGTACCCTGATTTCTCAAAATGCGAAACCCGAAGGAATAGGCGTTGGAACCTGAACCTAGCCGGAGGTCACGGCTCTTGGTCGTGTGTTGTGGGAGCTCATGCTTGACGCTTGGAAAAGTCAACTGAGCATTTGTGGGGGACCAGTGTGTTTGTTCGAAGGGTTCCATTTTGGAACCAGAAGATCCATTTCGGCTTCGAAACTGGAAGATCATGACCGGGAGGTCACACATCCCTTAAGAGGGATAGAGGGTCTGCATCAAGTGGTATCAAAGCATCAGTTTTTTGCCTATAGACTTTAGGCGAAGGAGGAAAAGAAGGAGACAGAGAACTCGGAGTTGTACTCTGTGTGTGACAGATAGTCAACATAATGTCGCCAAGAAGACGAGAGTCACCTTTAGCCAACCATGTTGTAGAGAGGGAGAAGCGAGAGCTTCGCGCCTGATTGGAAACAATGGAGGCATCACATAGAAGAGCACCTGACGTTGGGGATGTCAGTGATGCAGAAAGTGAAGAGGTTGAGGTTGAAGAAGCTGCAGGAGAGGATGCTGCAGAAGAACGTTTGTTAGAGCAGTTTCCAGATTGGGAGGCAGAGCTAAGATAGAGGTCCCCATGTATGAGGGAAATCTAGATGCTGAAGAATTGTTGGACTAGATAAGGTCCATGGACAAACACTTCCACTATGAAGATGTCGATGAGGAGAAGAAGGTGAAGCAGGCAGTCACCAGGCTAAAAGGGCATGCAGCACTGTGGTGGGATGAACTGCAGCCTGAGAGGAGAAGTAAAGGCAAACAAAGGATAAAAAGTTGGGACGGGATTGTTATTGGATAAATACGTAAGTGCGTACACGAACCGATCTCCCTAGATCCACCTGGATCTAGAACAAAACAGGACAGAATAATACACTTTCCCTAGATCTAGCCTATTGAATGAACTAAGAGGTAAGGATTATGGACATACCTTATGAACGCTTTCCTTAGGTCTCTGTTGTTCCAAGCTTTGATCCAATGCTCTCGTCCCGTCCAGATCACAACAAAATGAACCAATCGAAGTAAAGGCAGATTAATATATTCAATGACTAGTCTATACATATGATCAAGGAATTATGTAATAAAGTGACATCATCTTTATGGGAAAGGGACATATTGTTGTATTGAATTAATTGAAAGTGAAACTTACAACCTGAGCCTTGATGTCATAGGTCTCATTTCGATGGCTCCTAGCTCTGACACACACACTTGCTCATGCATGAAGAAAATCAACCACTTGTGATGACCTTGTTGTTGTCTCTTGATGTTGTAGCATCAATCCTCCATACAGTCTTGCACTAATTCTATAATCAATCTCTAGCTAGCTTGTTGCTTGTTTGCTTAACCCTTTTCATGAGCAATCTCCTCAATATATAGGAGAAGATAGATTAGTTACTTGGATAGGGAATGATCCCAAGATATATGGAATGCCAGCACTTGAATAACCATTCGAAAGCCAACTCACCCTTTCTAGAAGATTCCCTTCTAGAAGGTTCGAGATTCTTATCCTTTTCCCCTTTAAGAACATGTTCGCACCCTAACAATGAGTACAGTGCGAGAAGTTCGCACCCCAGCTTAATGTAGCCTGCGAGAAACAGGCATTCTCGCAGGTGAATATATAAGTAGCCTGCGAACATTCTTTAAAGTATGAGTTCTGGAAGAAGACAACTGTAACTTTTCTCCAGAAAGTGTTCTTGGTAAAGAGCTTGATTTTCCATCATCATAACATCATCATGACATCATCACAATGACCAAATTTGTGGATAACAAGGATGGTAGCCAAACTGAAGGCTAAGGTCATACCCAAAGACTACCAGATCAATCTGTTCAGGAAGTTACAAAACCTGAGACAGAAAGGGATGACAGTCAAGGAGTACACCGAGGAGTTCTACTGGTTGAACATTAGAACTGGACAAAGGGAGAGAGACGAAGAAAGAGTCACCAGATATATAAATGTCTTGAGATATGAAATCTAGGATGAACTTAGCATGATGTCAGTGAGGACTGTGGAAGATGCTTATTAGTTTGCGCTAAAGGCAAAGGAGAAGCTGGCCAGAAAATAGAACCAACGAGGAAGAGGTAAAGGCTCGATCTGAAGCAAAAGCAAGGGATTTAACCGTGACAGAGCACGTTAGTCTAAGGATGAGGCTGAGAAACCACACAATCACTTAGAATGAGGAGGAAGTTCACGAGGGAGACAGAGTGGTGGAAGAAACTCTTCTAGAGGAAGAGGCAGAGGAGGAGTAAGGTGCTATAACTGTGGAAAGATAGGGTACATGTCTTGGGAATGTCCAGAGAAGAAGAAGGAAGGAGGAGAAGCTCACATTTCAGAAGCACAATGAAGAGATGTTGAGGTAGAAGGAGCAGAGGATGGAGCATCCATGATGTTGAGAAAATTTCTCTTAAAACCAGAGGCAGAAATTGAAAAACCAGTGCAGAGAAATAGTCTCTTCAGGACAACTTGCAAGACTAATGATAAAGTATGCAAGGTGATCATTGACAGTGGGAGTACTGACAACCTAGTATCCATAGAGATGGTGGAGAAATTGGAGTTGAAGACAATTGGACATCCAAAACCATACAAAGTCTTATGGATGCAGAAAGGACACCAGGTAATGATCACTAAACAGTGCTTGGTTGAAATAAAATAGGAGGATATAAAGATGAAATCCTATGTGATGTAATTCCCATGGATGTGTGACATATTATGTTCGGAAGACCATGGCAGTTTGAAAGAAACGTCATTCATGATGGGAGTAAAAACACATATACATTAGAAAAGAATGGTAGGATGCATATGTTGCTGCCAATAGAGGAGAAGAGAGTAAAGGAGGAAGCCAACACAAGCATACTTCTCATGAGTGGGAAGGAACTCCTGAAAGAAGTCAAGGAAGAACAAGAGATGCAGTTCGTTGTGGTGAGGAATCCCAGAGTCATCCTTACGAGTACATCAATGGATGATTTGCCTAAATAAGTTCAGGAGCTGCTGGATAATTTTGTTGATATAGTGGTGGATGAGTTGCCAAACTCATTGCCACCCATCAGGAGTATCAGTTATCATATCGACTTGATACCAGGGACAAGTCTGCCAAACAAAGCAGTGTACAGATTGATACCTCGAGAAAATGAAGAAGTGAAGGACCAAGTCCAAGAGTTTCTAGACAAAGGTTTGGTTAGAGAGAGCTTGAGTCCATGCGCAGTACTGACTGTGTTGAGCCCAAAGAAAGATGGAGGATGGAGAATGTGCACAGAATCGAGATCCATCAACAAGATCACCATCAGGTACAGATTTCCCTTACCAAGAATGGATGATTTAATGGATTTCTTAAGTGGAGCAAATTTATTTTCTAAGATAGATCTGAAAAGTGGATATCACCATATTAGAATGAGAGAAGGTGATGAATGGAAAACAACCTTTAAGACAAACGAAGGTCTATACGAGTGGTTGGTTATGCCATTTGGCTTAACAAATGCCCCAATTACTTTTATGAGGTTGATGAATGAAATGATGAAAGATTTCATTGGTAAGTTCGTGGTTGTATATCTGGACGATATACTGATCTTTAGTAGGACTAAAGAGAAGCATTTGAGGCACCTAATGCTAGTAATGAGGAGGCTACAGCAGGAGAAACTGATGATCAACTTGAAGAAGTCCTCTTTTATGAAGACATAACTCATTTATTTGGGTTTTGTGATCTCTTCGAATGAACTGAAGATGGATCCAGAAAAGGTGAAAGCGATTAGGGAGTGGCCGTCACCAAGGAGCATGTTCGAGGTAAGGAGCTTTCATGGTTTAGCAAGTTTTTATAGAAAGTTCATTAGAGACTTCACTGGGATTTGTGCACCCATGATGGATACAGTGAAGAAGCGGCACAAATATTTTAAATGGACAGAGGAGGTTGAAAGGAGCTTCAATATACTGAAGGAGAAGATAACAGAACGACCAATTCTAGTCTTGCCAAATTTTGGGAAGACATTTCAGGTAAGATGTGACGCAAGTGGAGTTGCAATAGCAGCAGTTCTGAGTCAGGACAATCGACTTGAAGCCTATTTCAGCGAGAAGTTGAATGAGACTAAGAATAAATACTCCACATATGACAAGGAGTTTTATGCCATAATTCAATCTTTGAAGAAATGGAGGCATTGCCTTGTCCCGCAAGAATTTGTCTTGTATAGCGATAACCAAGCTTTACAATTCATAACCAGACAGGAAAAACTGAACCAGAGGCATGCAAAATGGGTTGAATTTATGAAAAAATTTACTTTTGTCATAAAACATATTGTTGGGAATGCTAACAAGGTTGTTGATGCGTTAAGCAGGAGATGTTTGATCATGCAGGAATTCCAGGTGAAGACCTTGGTGTAGAAATTTCGAAACAAATTAATGTATTCCTGCGATTCTCCTGATCTAACAATTTCCGCCACTTGTTAAATACAGAATCGCTTCTACTATTATTATTGCAGAAGCAATTAAACCACGATCACAACCACAATGCAAAAAGTGAAATATCAATAACACACAACATAGAAGTTTTACCGGGAAATCGTAAAGCTAAAAACTCCACTATCATATATTATGTATATCATGAATCATGGAACAATCTCATACAAAATTCTAACCCAAGAGCTCTCAGTACAATACAATCGTCTCACACTGTCATACACAAATTAGCAAATACATGCGCTAATTCATGTGTCCACCCAGCCTGCCTCCTCTGCACAAACTCTGCAATCTGAATTCTCACAATGAATCAAATGAATTCAATTGCCTCGTTTGCACATGCTCATAAGCATATTCACTGCATGTGTGAACAAATCACAATTGATAGCCAAACTATCCCTTTCACCCATTATCTCAACTGGATCTCCAATGGATTTGCATGCATGTAGTTAACCGTGATGAATCTTCAATTGCATGTGAGTTAACTGATTAACTGAACTCTCACTAGTGCATGTTTAGTTACAACTAGCACAACTGATCTTAACTCACTTAACTACACTTATAATTTTGTTACAAATCCAAATCACTCAGTTATGAATGAGATAATAGATAAATATTTATTGTCTAATTTAATTAAGGGAAAAGTAAATTAGACACATGTTTCTTGTTGACTTTTCAACACTCCGTCTCAACAAGAAAGGGATTATCCTTCACCCCAATCCTGTCTCTATGATATTCGAATTTTGTCCTGGTGAGCGCCTTCGTCAAAATGTCCGCATCTTGATCTTCCGTAGGAATGTATTGAAGCAACATGATCTTCCGCTACACACAATCTCTGAGATGATGATACCGGATATCTATATGCTTAGATCTGTCATGAAACACGGGATTAATCGAGAGTTTAATGCAACTATGATTATCACAATAAATCATTGTCGGATCTAAATGAGAACCAAAAAAACCAACCAAGATCTTCCTCATCTAGATAGCCTCACATGCAGCTTGGCTCGCTGCCATGTATTCCACTTCCGCTGAACTAAGTGCCACGGATCTCTGTTTCCTGTTGTACCAAGAAACAGTTGTAGATCAGATATTGAAGATCCCTCCTGATGTGCTCTTTCTGTTCGTTGGGCTACCCGCCCAATCTGCATCCGTAAAGCCATGCAACTTCACCTCATCCATCTGTCTGTACCATAATCCATACTTAGATGTGCCCTTCAGATATCTCAGGACATGCTTCCCTGCCTTCCAAAAGAGTTTGGTAGGCTTAACCATCACTTGACTTAGTTGGTTAACCGCATAGCAAATGTCTGGTCTCATGTTCACTAAATACATTAGCGAACCCACTAACTGTCGATAGACAGTAACATCCACTACCTCTCCAGAAGTAGCATCCTCTTTCCTCCAGTTTTCTGGAAGTGGAGTAACCATGGGTTTGCAACCCTCCATGTGAAACTTACCCAGTATCTCCCTAGTATACTTGCCTTGAGACACAAAAATTTCACCATCTCGTTGTCATATTTCCAAACCAAGGAAATAATGAAGAAGGCCCAAATCCTTCATCTCGAACTCCTTTGCAAGGTACTCCTTGCATGAGCGTATCAGCTGCTCATCACCAGTCAATATTAAATCATCAACATAAAGCATAATGATTAAAAGCTTACCCTCCACCACAATTTGGTATAGGTTTGCATCTGCTTCACTTTTGGTGAAGCCCAACCCGGTGAAATAGTTGTCTATCTGAGTGTACCAAGCACGGGGTGCTTGCTTCAGCCCATACAGTGCTCTCTTGAGTCTGCACACATGCAACTCTCTGTCAAAGGTCTCAAAAACTTCTGGTTGCTCAATGTACACTTCTTACTCAATGATCCCATTGAGGAATGCAGTTTTAACATCCATCTGATGAATGCGCCAGCCCATCTGCGCTGAGAGTGCAAGGATGGATCTTATGGAAGAGTACCTTGCGACAGGTGCAAAGGTCTCACCATAATCTATCCCCTCGATCTGTGAGAAGCCCCAGGCCACAAACCTGGCCTTGTATTTCTCCACACTCCCATCAGCAGCTTGCTTTACCTTGTAGATCCATCTCGAACCTACCACTGATTTATCAATCGATCTTGGGACAATTTCCCATACACTGTTTTTGACAATGGAGTCATACTCCTCTACCATAGCATCAACCCAAGTGGGGTCCTGCACTGCTTCCTGAAAGGAAGATGGTTCAGTCACAATACATTTTCTCATAAGAGCCATGTATC
>ML788666.1:299716-320582 GCA_009831015.1 Picea engelmannii
TTAACTCACTTAACTACACTTATAATTTTGTTACAAATCCAAATCACTCAGTTATGAATGAGATAATAGATAAATATTTATTGTCTAATTTAATTAAGGGAAAAGTAAATTAGACACATGTTTCTTGTTGACTTTTCAACACTTGGGGTTTGAACACCTTAAGGACATGTATCATGATGATATAGATTTCAGGGAGGCATATGAGGCATGTGCTAATCCTTTGTTGAGAGATAGAAGTCAGTGGACATAATACATGATTCAGGAGGGACTCTTGTTCAGAGGACATCAATTGTGCGTACCAAAATGCTCAATAAGGGATAATATTCTAAAGGAAAAACACAACGGAGGATTGGCTAGACATTTCAGCCATGATAAAACATTCTCACAGTTGAGCAACTCATACTATTGGCTAGGTATGAGAACATAAGTGATAAAGTTGGTGGACAGTTGTAGAATCTACCAACATGCTAAGGGGAAAAGGCAGAACATTGGGTTGTATCAACCATTGTCAATACCAGAGAGGCCTTGGGATGCAATAAGCATGGATTTTGTGTTGGGATTGCCAAGAACACAAAGAGGATTCGATTCCATATTTGTGGTGGTGGATAGATTTTCAAAGATGGCACATTTCATCCCATGCCAGAAGAACAGTGACGCAACGCATGTTGCAAATCTGTTTTTCAAAGAAGTTGTGAGACTTCGTGGCCTACCCAGGAGCATTGTCTTAGACAGAGACACAAAATTTGTTGGTCACTTTTGGAGGACACTGTGGAAGAAGATGGAGATGAATTTGTATTTAAGCTCAGCTTATCACCCTCAAATAGATGGGCAAACTAAAGTGGTAAATAGAAGTTAGGGGAATTTATTAAAGAGTCTAGTTACTGAACATCATAACCAATGGGATCAGATTATGCCACAAGTAGAATTTTCATACAATGACTCACCAAACAGGAGCACTGGAAGGAGCCCATTCCAAATACTATATGGAATGCAACCCAGGGGAGTGTCTGAGTTGAGAGACTTGGAACAGGGTGAGATCAGAAGCGTTGGAGCAGAGGATTTTGCTGCGGAGATGGAGCGACTCCATAGCCAGATCAAAGGATAGTTGGAGAGTTCTAATTAGAAATACAAGCACAGAGTTGATCAACATCGCAGGGAACTTCAATTTGAAGTAGGAGATCAGGTTTTAGCACATCTCAGGAAGGAAAGATTCCCTAGGGGAACATACCACAAGTTGAAGAAGAAAAAGATAGGACCCTGTAAGATCTTGAGGAAGTTTGATGAAAACGCCTATGAGATTGAGTTGCCATATGGTGTGGGCATTTCGCCCATATTCAATGTTTCAAACCTGTATCTGTACAGGAAAGATGAAACGAAAGGGTTAGAAGCTCAAGGAAAATTTCAGTGGGAGAAACAGATGCATGTGGCAGAAAAGCCGCATATGGAGAAAATTGTTGATTAGAGGATTGGCAAGAAGACCAGGAGGAAGACTTATTTTGAATATTGGGTCAAATGGAAGGGACACCCAATAGAAGATGCCAGTTGGGAAAACGAAGTTGTTATCCAGAAGCAGGGAAAGTCAGTAGATGAGCTCATGGAAAGGGGTCCATGAATTTTTGTCAAGGGGAGTATGATGCAGGAGCATCGTTGGCAAGTGCGCATAGGCGGGACCACTCAACACATGAGAGTTCTTCCAGAACTTCAACGTGGGCAGTTCTACAGAGGTCCTTGTCTCCGAAAACCCTGAATCACGAAATAGTGAAATAGCGAGGTTGGACGTGGAGCGTAGATCTCAGGGATTATTGTGAGATGTTGATTGAATGCCAAGATATTTCAGCATTTTGGCAACCGGGGATTCCAAGGAGCGATGACAGAGGTCCTTGTCTCCCAAAACCCTGAATCGCAAAATAGCGAGGTTGGACGTGGACCTTAGATCTCGGGTCATCTGGATTTCAACATTTCGGCAACCGGAGATTCCAAGGAGCAGGGATATCCCTTGTACCCTGATTTCGCGAAAAGCGAAACACCGAAATAAGCATGGTCATTGATCTGAGAGAGATCTAAGCCGTAGATCTCGGGTCATCGAGATTTTGGCATTTCGGCAACCGGGGATTCCAAGGAGCAGGGATACCCCTTGTACCCTGATTAAAACGTGAAACCCGAAGGAATAGGCGCTGGAACTTGAACCTAGCCGGAGGTCACGGCTCTTGGTCGTGTGCTGTGGGAGCTCACGCTTGACGCTTGGAAAAGTCAACTGATCATTTGTGGGGGACCTGTGTGTTTGTTCGAAGGGTTCCAGTTTGGAACCAGAAGAGCCATTTTGGCTCCGGAATCAGAAGATCCTGACCGGGAGGTCGCACAGCCCTTAAGAGGGATAGGGGGTCTGCATCAGAGGGGACAAGTGGCTGAAAGAAGTTCTCAACATGACAAGTGTCAAGTTAGGAACATGCATCCAGATAGTTTGGACTTAGTACCTTTTTTCCATGATTCGATCATCATGGGGAGAGAGGGAATGGTGAGTGAAACCTGACTATTTTGTCATTGAACCCGACGGTTATTGTGACCTGTATGATGTTGTTATTGTCGCGGATACCTATACATTGCTTAGTGTGGAGAGTTAGATTGAAGAGGTGGGTTGCCA
The DNA here is from genome assembly GCA_009831015.1 of Picea engelmannii. Classification (NCBI taxonomy): domain Eukaryota; kingdom Viridiplantae; phylum Streptophyta; class Pinopsida; order Pinales; family Pinaceae; genus Picea; species Picea engelmannii. Next base: position 302,358 of record ML788666.1, read on the forward strand.
GGCCCATGGGTTATTGGAGTGAAGAGATAGGTTGTAAGGCTCATGAGACATTGTGTTCTCTCCAAGTGAGAGGATTGTTGGAATTCCTTCCCGAGGTTCCAAACTGCAGTGACATGGCTCTGAGACTTCATGTCCGACCTGTTTTTGAAGCCCTGGAAGGCAAGTGGGGCAGTTGAAGGAGTGTTGAGTAGGGAAGGGGCACACTTCCTGGGGTGGGACAAGCATGTGGGGAATGAGAGACTGCGGGCTATCAGTATGATTTTTCATCTGTGATGGAGTTTCCTATGATTAAGTCACCTGTAATTATGTTACCTTTGATTGTGTTACCTGTGACTGTGTTATCTGTGATTGAGTCACCTACGATTGAGTTGTCTGTGACTCAGTTTTTGTTGAGTGATATACTTTAGCCTAGTTGGGAACCCTTACCTAAGTGGAGTTTAGCCCTAGCTCGGGGGTGACCCACTGTTGATATTTATGAATAGTGCAGTCTAAGGCTGGGAGGAATGTTGAAGTTCTACACATAGTTGGTGTCATTTATTCAAAGATAAGTGCCAATTTGTGTGTTAAATCATGTTTTGTAGTAACTATTATGAAATTGTTTTCATGAGTTTATGTTGTTTAAGCTTTGTGTATAATTTTGTTATGATCGTGTATATTTATGTTATGATTGTGTATATTTATGTTATGAATATGAATATAATCATGCATGGTGGAGTATTTATATGTTTTAATTAGTGCCGGAGATGTATCAGAGCAATTTTGGTTGAATTGGTGGAAAATTGGTATTAGAGATGATGTAAGAAGAATTTTTTGGTGTGATGTGCTCGACCTAGGTGGTCATTTTTAAGTGGCATTGGCAAGTAGGTCGTTGTGGATGTTACAAAATTGTATCAGAGCAGATTTCTTAACATGTGTATGTTACAAAATGGTATCAAAGTCTAGTTTTCAACAGCGAGCCTGGATGGGCCGAATTAACATCATGCCGAAGTAGATTTTCATAGAGAATTGAATTTGGGAGTGGCTGAATCTTCCGTTATAGTGCATCCATGACGGAAACTGGAAGAAATTGAAGGGAATTGGGTAAAAGCCCCAATTTTTGTTGCTAAATTAATGAAGAATTTGGGAAATTTGGTTAAGTATTGAGATATTCCTTAATTTTAATTCATGTTTAAGGAAATTCAGATAGGAATTTATCAAATTTGAAGTTATAGAGAAACCGCGAGAAAGTGAGCGGAATTGTTTGAATAAGATTCACAATTCGTGAATGAAATTGGAAAAACCTACGCCGAAAATATCAATCAATGGCACCCACAAGAATTTGTTGTTGCAGAGGTTGAATTTGGGTGTATTGGAGTGAAAATGAACAAATTTCATGATTGCAGAATGTCCATGGTGGAATTGGGTGAAAATCAAACAAAAGCCCCAATTTCTACGTCAAAATTTATGGGAAAATAAGTTGAGTGTCGAAATTAGTGAGCACACTAAGTAGTAATGATGCGCAGAAAGATCAAGGTGCACAAGAGTGCGCATTAAAATTAGGCAATGCACTCTACAGAACCAATGATGTGGAAAAATAATGTTGCACAGGTGTGCGCACTAAACATTTGTGTTGCGCAGAAAACAAGGGTGTACAGAATATGTATACTAAGTTTTAGCGTTGTGTCATGTATTATTGGTGGCGTGCACAGAAGATGGGTGCGTGGAAAACCGTGCTAAGTTTTGTCATCGCAAGGTGCAAGCTTGTGTCGCACGAGTAATAATGTGATGCACAAGGTGTGTGTTTGAAGTTTGGCAAGCGTTGTGAACACATTAAAACCTTGGCGTTGTGTAGTGTAGTGCTTGCAGTGCACGTAGAGTATTGGTGCACGACATAGAAGTGGTGCTCAATAGAGGTTGGCACACGACACAAAAAAAATTCTCAGTAGAAAATGGTGCGTAATAGAAACGTATGTACACTTATTATAGGTGAGCAACACATGATTATAGGTGAGCGGTAAGTGAGTAAAATTGGTGCATGATAATTATGGATTATAATTAGGAAGTAGTGCACGCGAAGTTGATTGGGCAGTTAATCTTCCCAAGAAATCAGAAGAAAGAATTTTAAAGTTTAATGGAAACAGAACTGTACATAATTTCATGGTTTTGTTAACTTGTTTAGCCTAACAAATTTTGTTTGTTGCACATTTTACAGAGTTAATAACATTAGATCGCAACAAGATCAACACAAGTTTAGAATCATGGAAGACGTACACGGGGTTTATAGCCATGAAGAAGAGATCATAGGAATGTGTGTCCATATGGGTAATGAAGGTACAAATTCCAATGGACATGGAGAAGGTAAGCAAGAAAGCATGAACTTGGTGGAAACCATAAAAAAAATTCAAAGGGATGTCCTGAGTCATAAAGTTGATAATGAGAGGCCTATGAAAGCCAAGGAGTAGTAAAAAGTCTTCAACATCAAGTTCATGCAGAGCTTGGACAGAATAGGAAAGAAGATGGATATGAAGACTGAGTTAAGCAGATTAAGAACCCATAAGTCTCATGATAAGAGGGGAAGATTAGTGCATAGTAGAAGTGATGGTAGGTAGCACTATCACTCTCAAAGGCATTCAACTAGGAAAGCACACAATAGTTCAAGTCTTGTCAAGAAACCTAAGAAGAGGTTCGGGTGGATGAGATACAGGGGGAAATGAACAAAATAAAGCCTCCTACTTTTGATGGTGAACACAAGAAGGATGAGGATGCACAGACTTGGATGCTAAATATGAGAAAGTATTTTCATTTGCATAACTACTCTTCATTGGCAGAAGGTAGAATTGTTATTTATCATTTGAAGGGAAAAGCATCAATGTGGTGGGACCAATATGTGCAAGTAAAACATATTGATGAGAAGAAGGTGACTTGGAGAGAATTCAAGAGGTATTTTCAAAGGAAATACTTGACTAAGAGATACCATGACAAGAAAATGAAGTAATTCTTTGAATTCAAGCTTGGAAGTATGACCATATATGAGTATGAAAGGAGGTTTTTAGAACTTCTGAAATATGTCCCCTTCATCAAGGATGAGCAAGTTAAGATTCAGAGATATTTGAGTGGGTTGCCATCATTTATTAGTGACGAAATACAATATGATGACCCCAAAACATTGGAGGAAACAATAAGAAGGGATAAGTGTCTTTATGATCAACAAAAAGGGAAGCATCTTACCAAAAAGCTTGGGAAGACAAGAAGAAAAGAAAGATGGAACAAAGGAAAAAGGGGAATAAGTCACCATTCATCAGAAATAACTATTAGGAACAACTAACTTCTAAAGAATCTAAAATGACAGAGACATTGAGACAAAGATCAAGGCAACCATTTATTCAATGTTGGGGTTGTAAAGGAGATCATATGTACAAAGACTTCCCTCACATGAGTTAAAGAGTGAGGAATATTCACAATGCACAACATGCGGAAACAATGGAGGAAATGGGAAGAAGTGTACCTAAGATATATGCATCTTTTGACAACAAGCAAGCTGAGTTTCAATCACATATGATTGAAGTAAAAGGTAAGATTAATAATTATCCCATTGTTATTTTGATTGATTCAGAAGCTCGTCATAGTTATCTAGATCTAAGATGGTGGAAAGGTTTCAATTGCCAAGAAACAAGCTTGGAAAACCTTGGATGGTGAAGCTAGCTACATGAGCTAAAAGAAAGATTAATGAAATGGTTAAGGCATGTCCAATGAACATGAATGGATTGAACACCAACACATATTTGAACATCATAACTTTAGGTTCATATGACTGCCTAATTTGTATGGATTGGTTGGATCAACATCATGTTGTCCTAGACTATTGTAATAAAGATTTTACTTGCTTGGATGAGGAACGCAACTTAATTACAATACAAGGAATTCCTAGAGCAGTAACTGTCAGAGAAATATCAGCCTTGCAACTGAAGAAATGTTACAGGAAAGGGTTTCAAATATTTGTGCCACACAGATGGAAGATACACCTAAGGACAAGGTGTCAGACATTGAAGACTGCGTAGTCCTAAAAGAGTTTGAAGATGTATTCAAGGAGATACTAGGATTCCCACCAAAAAGAGTTATTTACTTCTCTATCAATCTGATGCTTGGAGAAGCTCTAGTATCTAAGACCCCTTACAAGATGAGTACACCAGAACTGAAGGAATTACAAATGCAACTTGAAGAGATTTCAAAGAAGGGGTATGTATGCCCAAGTGTGTCACCTTGGGGTGCCCCAATATTCATTGTGAAGAAAAAGGATGGAAATTTGAGACTTTGCATTGACTTCAGGCAGTTGAACAAGGTAACTGTGAAGAACAAGTGTCCTTTGCCCAGGATAGATGATATTTTTTATCAGATGAAAGATGCAACAATATTCTCCAAGATTGATACCAAGTCAGGCTATCACTAGGTAATAATCGAAGAAGAAGACATCAGTAATACTGCCTTCATGACAAGATATGGCTATTATGAGATCACTTTGGTTCCATTTGGATTAATGAATGCACCAGCTGTCTTCATGTGTCTCATGAATGATATATTCAGGAATTACTTGGATAAGTTTGTTATTGTCTTCTGGATGATATTTTGATATATTCTAAGTCTGAAAAAGAGCATGAGAAACACTTGAGAATGGTGTTACAGGTGTTGAGAGAGCATCAGTTGTATCCCAAGTTGAGTAAGTGTTCATTTTCCCAGAAGCAAATCCATTATTTGGGTCATATCATTTCAAAGGAAGGAATAAAAGTGGACCCAGAAAAGATAAAGGCCATTGAAGGATGGCCAACACCAAGGAATGTATCAGAAGTAAGATCATTCATGGGCCTTGCAAGTTATCATAAGATATTTATTGAGGGATTCTCAAGAATTTCACACCCAATTACTTCTTTACAGAAGAAAGGTGTGAAGTTTGAGTGGACACGGGATTGTGAAAATAGTTTCCAACACTTGAAGAATTTATTAACAAGTGCTCCAATACTGAGGATTGTTGATCCAAATGAAAATTCCACTGTATGCACTGATGAATGTAAATAAGGACTTTGTGGAGTCCTTAGTCAGAATGGGTATGTAGTATGATTTGAATCAAGGAAGTTGAAGGAGCATGAAAGACACCATGTTACTCATTATTTGGAGTTGGCATCCATTGTGCATGCCTTGAAGATGTGGAGGCACTACCTCATAGGTAAAGTATTTTAGTTGATGACATAGCATATTGGTCTGAAATACTTGTTTGGACAACCAACTCTTAATGCCAAACAAAGTAGGTGGTTAGATTTCATCAGTGAGTATGATTTTGATATAAAGCATATAAAAGGCAAAGAGAATAAGGTGGTTGATGCACTTAGTAGGAGGTTGCATGAGATGGATGCTACATCCATTAGCATGTGTCAATCAAATATGAAAGATAAAATTCTAGAAGCTACAAAATCATATAAAAAATACATGTAGGTAAAGGAAAAACTCCAACAAGGAAATTTACAGCAGAAAGTTGAAGACTATAAGCTCGAAAATGAGGAAATGCATAATGGATCTCGGGCATTGAAGACTATAAGCTGGAAAATTCTCGGGCATTGAAGGATCTGATATTGGGAGAAATGCATAATGTACCTTATGTTGGACACCTGGGTTATCAAAAAACAATTGCAACTATCAAGAGTCAATATTATTGGCCAGACATGAAGAAATAAGATGTTGATTTTATTGCCAGGTGTTTGGCATGTCAAAAGGTCAAGGGTGAGCATAGACATCCAGTTGGTTTGCTATAGCCATTTCCCATTCCTGAGTGGAAATGGGAAGTGGTAACAATGGATTTTATTACTAAACTACCCAGAACTAGCAAGCAACATGATTCCATCATGGTAGTGGTGGATAAGCTTACCAAAGCTACCCATTTTATTCCAATAAAACTTACTCACAAGGAAGCTAACATAGCTGATATTTATTTGAAAGAGATAGCTCTATTACATGGAATGCCTAAGACAATTGTGTTTGACAGAGATCCAAAATTTACTTCAAATATTTGGAAAGGATTGTTCAAGGGATTTAGAACAAATCTCACATCTGCAATTTAGCACAGCTTATCATCCAGAGTTGGATGGGCAGACAGAAAGGGTGAATTAAGTAATAGAAGATATGCTAAGGATATATGTAATGGATAAACCATCCAAGTGGGAGGATTATCTACACTTGGTAGAATTTGTTTATAACAATGGGTACCAAGCATCCCTAAATATGAGCCCATTTGATGCACTTTATGGAAAAAAAAAATGCAACACACCAGTTAGCTGGGACAACCCAACAGACTGCGCAGTAGTTGAGCCAGAACTACTTAGGGAAACAAAAGAACATATGATGAAGATGAAGAAGAATTTAAAGGTTGCACAAGACAGGTAGAAAAGCTATGCTGATAAAGGAAGAACTTACATGGAATTTAAAGTGGGTGATCATGTGTTCCTGAAAGTAAAGGCCAACAAAAGTTCCTTGAGATTGGAAAATTGTTCAAAGTTGGCAGCTCGTTTTTGTGGGCCATTTGAAATTCTGGAAAGGATTGGGCCTATAGCATATATGTTTGCCTTGCCTGTATCCATGAGAATTCATAATGTATTTCATGTATAATTGCTTAAAATATATGTACATGATATTAATCATGTCATTGATTGGAATGTCATTCATGTTGAGCAAGAAGGCGGTTTTCAAGTGCATCCGGTGTGCATATCGGATCGGAAGATCAAGCAACTCTGGAATCGAGCCATAGAGATAATAAGGGTCCAATGGACTTGGTATGGCCCTGAGGATGCAACTTGGGAGCATGAGGATGCTATGCAGGCAGAATACCCACATATTTTTGAATATTTTTGAGTTTTGGTTGTACATGTCTATATAATGCACTGATGATAGTGCATAAATAAGGGGGAGGGGATTGTAATACCCCTATGATGAAACAAAAAATTGTACATATAATTGTAACTGTAAATTATAGATAAGTTGGTGAGTTGATGGAACAAGTTTGTTGGTTTGGTTATGTGCGCATTAAGTTAGTGTGCGAGAATCTCACACCAAAGAAGTGTGTGCAGTTTCTAAAATAATATAGCACCCAGTTTAATGCATATAGTGTGCACCTGTGGAAGTGCGTAGGAATGGTGCACTAAAAGAGAAACAACTGAAGTTTACAACGCATCCTGGTATAAGCGTGCAAGGAGAGACGCACTAACAGAAGATCCTTACAAGATGGCGCACACTTCAGGATTCAACGCACACTGGATTAGTGTGCAAGTTTTGGAGGCCAGAGAACCTTTTGTATATACATTATGTTGTAACACACATTTGTATAACTGCACAAGGGTGGCGCACTGAAAGAAGAGTGTGTGCATCCCATAAGTTCTGTGTGCATTGGTTTAGTGCACGAGCTTTATGTTTTTTAGGCTGGTGAGCTCGGATGCAAAAGATTAGTATTGTTATACCAAGAATGTAAATGTAATCAGATGTTAATATAATGAAAACACATCACTGCGGCAGACCGACCACGTAAAAGAGAATGGTGGGCTAACTCCACTAGCTGAGGTTAAGGTGGTTGGGTTAAAGGTGATTGAACCCAAAAAGGAATATTATATTGATTTTTTTTAAAAGCATAAAGTGATGACAATGTGCACAACGAAAGAACCAGTGCACAACGTTTACACAACTCATAAAATTAAAACTCTGTGAAGACAATTCTCCTTGCATAACATTAAGACTCAATGAAGGTCCACAAGGGATGACACTGAAACAAAATAGCTATTACAATATTATTATGGGAGTGAGAGTGGATGGTGTAACGTTTACACAACTCATAAAATTTAAACTGTGTGAAGACAATTCTCCTTGCATAACATTAAGACTCAATGAAGGTCCACAAGGGATGATACAAAATAGCTATTACAATATTATTATGGGAGTGAGAGTGGATGGTGTAAGAGAAAACAAAACGTGTTAAGTTAGATTTCAGCGATTGAAAATAAAATATTAAATGAATGACCAATATTTGTGTCTATACATTTTCAAGTATCTATATCTAAATTCAATTTTTGATAGCATCCTATAAATATACTATATTTGAATAATTTAACTACATCATTGAATTAAATGAAATAAACTTAATCACTCCGAAGCATATGAAAAAAAACAAAATCATTCACCATCTACATTCAACATTGTTTTTAATATTAAATTTCATTATTATTTTACATGATAGTTATAAATCATAATCATAATGATATATATGAGTCTAAAAACATCATTGATTACAACATAAATTTGGGATAATGTATTACAATATATTTGAAAGCAAGACTTGGCTACTTCATGCTTAAAAAAAAAAGTAAGGATGGGATAAAGCGTTTCATTCATGAATTCTGAATTTTTTTTTTAAGGATAATGTTGAAGCATTTTTTTCAAATGTAAAATTTCGTAATTATTTTTAATATTAAATTCCATTATCGTTTTACATGATAGTTATAAATCATAATCATAATAATATATATGAGTATAAAAACATCATTGATTACAACATAAATTTGGGATAATGTATTACATCATTTTATATATTTGAAAGCTCTATTTGTAAAAACTGTCTTATTTGGCTATACAAATTTTCTTTTCCCCAAGTCAGTTGACTTCTCACTCTACCCAATGTTGATTGTACTTCAGCCCCATTCTCCCTAATAAATATGGGATATGACTCCTCACACCCACCCTCTTACATGAAATAAATTATTTTCTTTGGGAACACTCAACAAAAAAATAGAAGGTTTACACAAAGATAATAATTCAGGAATGTGGGTTGGATTAATGCCCATGAATAAAACCCCCCTTGGACCCCTCTCTCTTGTGGAATCATAGCCCCCCATTGTTTGCATCCCTCTCGTATCGCAACTAGTGATCACTACTTTTATTAATCATTTCAATGTTCATAATATACAATCTGGCCCTCAGCCATATTAATCAACATGGGCTCTGTTAACACTGAAAGTTACACTTTGACTTCTAAAGTGCAAGCTCAGTACCCATCAATAGGTTTGTAAGGTAAGTTTTAATGATAAAGTGTCAAATGGATAAAACTCAGCTCAGTAATGTAAATCACATAAAGTTCTAGATAAGATGTATCAGCAAAAGAGGTCTTGTCTAACTTGGATCAGGATTTTAAAGAGTAATGTGGATAGAAGAAAGACTTTAGTAAGAAATATGAAGTAAGTCTACTATTAGCATCAGGAATTACTAGCAGACCAATGAAGAAAACGCTTTAGACACAAGAACTTCTTTAATCAAAGCTTAAACTCTGAGAACACATATAACATCATCACAATCAAACCTCCATTGTAATACATCTATAAAATATCAATTGAAGCATTCAATGACAGTAAATTTTAGACTAAGAGAGAAACAAGATGGCATGAAATAAAATGACTTCTATTAGACAAAAAATCATCAAGTCGGATACATAAAATCCAGAGTTGGCTCTGTTACATCAGTACATTACGAAAAGAGTCTCATCTCAACCATTCCCACCTCCTCAATGATTTCCAATGCCTCTCTTATATCCTAGGCTGTCAATGACAACTTTACCATTCAAATTCCTCTTCTTGCATAGGATTCTAGGCCTTGAAGATAGGTGGCAATAGTCAAAGAGACAAGAATCCAACAAATTGCTAATTTTTAGGAAGTTGTTGGAAGTCATTAATAAATTGCTTCGAACTCACTGCATGAGGTCTTTAATGGAGCTAAAACTTAGGTGCATGTGTCTCTTAGCATCTAACTAATCTCTAAGAAGTTGTTCCAACCCTCCTTGACAGGTGGCAACCTCTAAACAAGGAGAATATCCAACAACTATGCAAAACAGAGAGTTTACAACACCAATTTGAAGTGCATTGGTATTTTAATTGTATCTCTCAAATTCCAAACTGGGCCAAGATGAAATTTGGTCAACAAGTCAACAAGGATATCATTCTCCTCCACAAAAAAATTCAGAGAAACCCACATCACCGTTTTAGAGTTACGATCAAATATTTAGAAGCAGCTGCTACAGGAAATGAGTTTGTAGCGCCCCTATCTCAGTTCGCAACGCTTGTGACAAAATATCAAACACCCTTCTCTCAGCCTTTAAAATGGTATAAAAAACCTCATGGAGTACCTAGTAACCCTAGGCTTGATGCTAATGTCTGTCAATGTGAACATAGATGTTTGCAAGCTGACCAACCCCCAAAACTCCTCTTCAACCAGTTCACAGCTCCAAATTCAAAATCAATGGTGCACTTCAAGGAGACTATGGACTACAATTCTATGTGCTAACATCTGGCTGCACATGGGATGGTGACATCCCTATGAGGCTCCAAGAACATACAGTTCTAGTGCCTTATCCATTGGGTTGGTGGAGTCTTATTCAAATACTAAAAGCAAACTGAAAACTGAAATGCTTGAACACGAGCTTATTTATATACAAGACCCTACTCTAACTGACTTTTACAATTTGCTCAGATGAAAACAAACTTCCACCATAGCCACTCAAATTGTTTGGTAACATAACTATTCTCTTCACTGCAAATGATCCATAAGAAGAAAGAAAAGTGAGACAACTGACTAAATACATTCTTAGGATCACCAATATTACCTCCAAATGCTGACAAAATGATAAAATTTGCATGCTCCAAAGCATTTGAAAAGTGTAACTCCATGTATTCATGAACAAGGTCATGAAACTGATGGCAAGGCATACTTAACTGATAGAAGGTTACCTTCTCTGCTTCAAAGTTGCCCACAGGTTGTTTGATGTCCTTTGCAAGCACATGTGATTGAATGACAAACAAAGGCATTTATTGGTTGAATGGTTGCTCATCATCTTCAGAACCACCTGTTGGTTGACTCCTAATCATTTATGCATGTATTGTAGGAACAATCTTCTGCTCATACACATGGTTTTTATCAAAACATGGTTTCTCATAAAAAAACCTTTGACTCTTGACATTCAGAATGTTTTGTTTCAAGATTCTCTCTATCCACAAAGTGTTCATCATCAAAGTGTTTGTCAACAACAGGTTGCTCTTGGTCAATATTTGAGACAACGACTTCATCGGAAGCAAGGTTGTCAAAGATATATGCTTCAAGGACAAAATCATCCACTATCTCTTCCTCATAAGAACATCAAATAAAATATGCCTTCAAGTCATGAGAACTAGGAAAAGAAGGAGATGGATCTTCTTCAACCTCACAGTCAGGAGAGCAACTTAATGCAGCTTGAACACTTTTCTCATATTCCTCACAACAAGCATGAAAATAAAACTATGAGGAGTAATATCTTTTGCATTCCAAATTGAAAGCGGCATGGAATTATCTCAAGGTGGATATGCTTACAACAGGAAGAGAAAAGTACCAGTTTCTGGCATCATCCTTCGGGGAGAACATAAACATTTTCATTAAGACATCCTCTTGATGCAAGTTCAACTGCTCCATGCATTGATAAAAAATAATGAGATGATGAGCAGGATCATCATCCTTTTCTTCTCTGAAGACATGTAGTAAATCTCCCCAGTCTTATAGATGACACACTGGATTTGGAAAACCAGAGATGGCTGAAAAGTCTAGAGGAGCAAATCTATTTTCCAAGATAGTCTCCATGGACTTTGACATCTTGGTTCTTCATGAAGTGGAATCATCGGGTGAAAGATGCAGTCTTTTTTATCTCCAATCCTTGTTCACCATCAAGAACTAGTTGTAATATTTGTCGTTCCTCCCAGGGAAAATCTTCAACTCGTCCCCGGCAGTGGCGCCATTAATGTTAGCACTAAAAGTTACACTTTGACTTCTAAATTGCAAGCTCAGTACCCATCAATAGGTTTGTAAGGTAAGTTTTAATGATAAAGTGTCAAATGGATAAAACTCAACTCAGCAATGTAAATCACAGAAAGTTCTAGATAAGATGTATCAACAAAACAGGTCTTGTCTAACTTGGATCAGAGTTTTAAAGAGTAATGTGGATAGAAGGAAGACTTTAGTGAGAAATATGAAGTAATTCTACTATTAGCATCAGGCATTACTATCAAACCAATGAATAAAAATCTTTAGACACAAGAACTTCTTTAATCAAAGCTTAAACTTTGAGAACACATATAACATCATCACAATCAAACCTCCATTGTAATACAACTATAAAATATCAATTGAAGCATTCAATGACAGTAAATTTCAGAGTAAGAGAGAAACAAGATGGCAGGAAAGAAACTAACTTCTATTAGACAAAAAATCATCAAGTCTAATACATAAAATCCAGAGTTGGCTATGTTACATCAGTACATTACAAAAAGAGTCTCATCTCAACCATTCACACCTCCTCAATGATTTCCAATGCCTCTCTTATACCCTAGGCTTTCAATGAAATATTTACAATTCGAATTCCCCCTTTTGCATAGGATTCTAGGCCTTGGAGATAGGTGGCAACAGTCAAAGAGACAAGAATCCAACAGACTGCTAATTTTCAAGAAGTTGTTGGAAGTAATTAATAAATTGCTTCCAACTCACTGCATGAGGTCTTTAATGGAGATAAAACTTAGGTGAAGGTGTCTCTTAACATCTAAATGATCTATGAGAATTCGTTCTAACCCTCCTTGATAGGTGGCAACCTCCAAACAAGGTGAATATCCAACAACTATGCAAAACAAAGAGTTTGTAGCGCCAGTTTGCAGCGCACTGGTGTTTTAATTGTATCTCTCAAATGCCATGACATTGAAAAGAGGCGTGGTGTATTTTGTTGTGTATAAGTGTTTGCATTTTTGTTATGAAAATAATATCGTTGGGAAACTCTCGGGCCTGCCTTGCCTCTAGTTCCTTGTTTTGGGTTTCTTCCTTGTTTGAAATAGTTATCCTCGCTTCTTACCTGTGACTTATTTGGACACTATGCCTATCTTTTAAGTTATGGTTTTCGTGGCTATTGTGCTCGCGCCTTGGTCACTGCTCTGTGAGTATTAATGTGGAATTTTAGGAAGGATTAAAGCTTTCATGCTCCTTCTAGCCAAACCCTCAAATTTTTAGACCACTTTCTTCTACCACCTTACTATCCATTGTTGTGTATTGAACCTTGTGCATTGGAAATTATCGTAAAAGATGGCCAACCCATAATTAAGAAAAGGCATTGTTCGTGTTCCTTTTGGTAACAGGTTTGATTGATTATTTTTTGTGTGAAGATGAAAGAAATGTTGAACCCACTTATTTGTTTGGTTGTACAGTCTGTCACAAGGAAAAATATGGGGTCGATGGAAATCTTGCAAAAGTACTATTAAAATACAACTTGTTGTGTTTTTTTTTCATATGCGATGAGCACCTGCATATGAATTATGAAATGCTTGAGTGAAGTTTTATGAACCAAAAGGAAATAAATTGGAAAGTTTGGTTAATTATGGCTTCGATCAAATTATTATTATACACAAGGAACCTTTGGACACTTCGTGGGACCTTGTGGGTTTAAACTTTACTGGTGTTGACATTATGGACCATATCATGTCCACTCTGCGACTATTTGTTGTGTTGGTTGTGATTATTACGTTGTTGTTCACCCTTCGGCTCTGTTATATATAATCAATACTATTATTGTTAATTAATTCTCGGGCAATGTAAAATTGGTTACTATGCAATGCAATTTCTCAGGCAAATGAGCAACCTTAGAAAAAAACACCAGTTCTGGGTTGTTGTTTTTTTAAACAGAGTGTTGTTCAATTTTGAAACAGTAAAAGGTTTTGATTATTAATTAACATCAAGAATGGAATTATTTGATATATTATTAGAACAGTATCTGTGGGAATCCCTTCCATCATACCATTTTCACTAAATACAACCCCTTCATGATCCCAATTTCACTTATCAATTCCATGTTCTGTGATATTTATTTTTAAGAGAAGTCTGTATTGAAATGAAGAAACGTTGATGTGGCAGAGATTGATGATTGGTATTCTAGGATATGTTTTTACACAATTGATTGTTTTTATTGATTGATGGAATGATATTCGTAAATCCTCCCCCTCCATGATATCACTTTACGCTAAATGCAAGCCCTCCACACTCCCATTGACCCTATCAATTCCATGTTCATGTGGTAATTAATAAATGGTATTTTTATGGATGGATTGCATGTGTCTTGTAGTAAATTATAGAGCCTAATCTTGATTTATATGAGAAGAGTTTCATGTATGGGTTATTAAGAACTCCATGACTCACTAATTATTGCTACGAGATGATTTTTTTCAGTAGAGGTAGCCATGACCGAAATAACAAAGGCAGGGGTAACTAGCAGTGAGGTCATAAGAAACCTTGTTTTTCCATTCACTTTGATGTTGACCCGCAAGACTTAAACTAACTATTCCAAGTTGGGTTCTTTAATTTGGTTGGCCATGGGATATTGCATCCTTTCCCCGAAAGGCCCCCTTTCCAACAACCTTAGAATTTTCCCAGGATTCATGTTCCTCCACATGTGTGAATGCATCTCAAAGTCCCCGCTAATGATGATTGGAAACTAATTGTCCACTAGCCTCTCTCCCACCACCATAGATGGCCCATTGTGTCCTTACCTTTACCACCACCAATTAACCCCAATGTTCAAATTCCTCTTGTTGTTTCGCCAGTACAATCCTCGCAAGACAACAAAAGATCAAAAACTGATATCCCACAACCTGTGCTAGACAAAGGAAAAGAAATAGCCTCCCCCTCTAGTCCATCCATAGAATCTTATAAATATGTGTCTTCACGTCTCCACCTAAAAGATGACTACTCCCATGTGATCATCGAAATACAGCCCCAAGGGTCTAACCAACCAAGGGCTACTCAAGAAAAGTCAGTTGAAGACAGCAGTGAGAAGAGGAAATACGCCTCACAAAGCAGCAAATATGGATTTTAAAAGTCTTTAATGATTTTCAGTGATGAAGACAATATTTAATAATTTTCAACTTTTGGGACAACAAGCTTTATTTTGGATATTTTTGGGGATAAAATGGATATATTGTTTTTTTGGGATATCTCCTTAAATTTTGTTGATATTCCTTTCAAATTGTATTAATTTGGAATCATATCGCTCCGAGTCGTGCTAGAGTTAGGGTTTTAGCTTGGTCCCTGGTGCACTCGCCCCTCCCTGGAGGGTAAAACCATGTTCCCAAGCGAGGGAGGGTCGTGAGGCACCTCCTACACTCATGTCACGGCGCAAGGAAACACGGGTTCCGGCTCTAGACGACTGAATTTCGAACCGCCCCCATATCTGCGTTGTCAGCTTCTCTTTGAAGGCTCAACCAAAGGCAAGGAAATTGAAATTGATTCAGGGAACACTTAGACGGAGGCATCAAGGCCCTGGGCACCCGGGAAATGCATCCCTATGGCACCGCTAGCACTGAAATATGTCATCAACTCGCCCATAATAGAAGAACAAAAACAATACATGCGAGATTATGCCATGGTCAAAAAATTCTTAGGGCTATGGCCCTCAGAACACAAGTTGATCAAATCGATACAACAATGGTGGAAACCCAAAGGTCACTATGACCCCTACAGTTAGGCTCCAAGGGTTTCTTCCTCATAATCCTACACAATATAGATGATAGAAATTGCATCTTTGACGGAGGGCCTTATTTCTTCAACTCAGCCAGTCTCTTTTTGCACTTCTGAATGGAGAAGTTCAGCCCTGAAATAGAGGATTTTGTGCATGCACCTATTTGTATTCCACTATATTCTCTACCATAAGAGTTCTGGCTAGAAGAAGTCTTGGCTGGCATTGGAAATACAATTGGGGTATATGTGAAATACTTAGAAACAACCAAGCAGAGAAAGTATAGCTCGTATGCTCGTATTTGTGTCTACCTGAATATTTCCAAGCCCCTACCAGGATCCATTGCCTTGGAATACCACAATGAGGATTCATCTCAAACCATTGATTACGAGCATATACCTTTTCATTGTAGAAAATGCCACAAGCATGGACATCTCTTCATAGAATTCCCCCTCAATGTGGTAAGCAAGGGAGAAAACCATGAAACGAGCAAAGCAAAAGATGGCTTCATACATGTAGTCGATAGACGTTGCCAAGTGGCTAGGAAAATAGCTGCAACTACAACCAAGGAATCGCCCTCCAACAATCCCTTCGATGCTCTACACCAAATACCATAGAATATGGATGCACCATAGGTCCCTCCTACGGCAGATGCTCTTCATGGCAACACGAAATGGAAAACGCTGGATACCCCTGTCTTGGACCAAATTCCACCCATTCCCACTTCTAGTACTAAGGACCACAAACCTTTCGAACTAGAAGACGGTGATGTTGAAATGGACCTAGACAAGCATGATCTAGCTGGTATAGATCTAGAGCATCTGGAACAAGCCTACCTCCACCGGTAACTATACACCATCCCTCCATATCAATTACCCAAAGTCCATAAAGTCTTCCTCAACTCCTCAGCAGGTTCCACAACTAGATCCAGCTCTGGTTTGAGCATCCAAGGTAGTCAACTGAAAGAGCAGCGCAAGACTCAGAAAGATGAGAAGAAAAGAGGCAAAGAATACACCCAGAAGCTCATACAGAGATTGGACACTTCATGGTTAACTCAGGTCAGATACATCTCATTTCTGACAGCTTTCCCCCCCTCCCCTCCCCATCCTCATCATGAATCTCATCTCTTGGAATATTCGGAGACTCAATGGTTGTAGTAAGCAAAGGCTACTATGAGAACGTATCATAGCAGAACAACCTGATATCATGTTTCTTCAAGAAACGAAATGTGCAATGGAAGAAATGGATTGAGTTCTCTCTTAGTGTTGGAGGCAAGGGAAAATGATTTGCACTGATGCAACAGGAATGGACGAAGGTCTGGCCATTCTCAAGAACCCACACTCTATGCTCATGGAAAATTTCTTCACCACCAGCTGATCAATCTCGACGGAATACGGGATTATTGGTTCCAACAAGCCTGGCTTCATCACAAATGTGTATGGACCGACTCCTCCAAGGGACAAGACAAACTTCATTCACAATCTGGAAGGGCTCACAACCCTCACTACCGGGAGTAGATGGATACCGGGTGGATATTTTAATATGATATGCAATCTAGATGACAAAAGAGGAGGAATACGCAGACTTGAGGTGGAATCCGGGAACTTTCAAGCCTTAATTGACAAGTTGGGCCTCGTCGACCTGGAAACAAAAAATGGCCTCTACACCTGGTCAAACTGACGATCAGGGTCCCAACAGGTTGTGTGTCGCCTAGACCACTTCCTCATCTTGGACTCCCTCTTGATGGATGGAACATCCCTGGAAGCCATCGTCCTCGATGCCCCCAGGTCCGATCACTGGCCCTTTCAACTTTGGATAGACATTATGGGCTCTCCTGGTCACAATCTCTTCAGATTTGAGCGATTTTGGCTCAATCACCTAGACTTCCAAACCATGGCCCCCATCTAGTGGAAGGAAGTGACCATTCCATTCGGTTCCAAAATGTATCATTTCCAGTAGAGACTTAAAAACTTCAAGCAACGCCTCAAGCTCTGGAACAAACAAACCTTTGGAAACATCTTAGAGGCCCAACAAAAGCTGAACGAGAAAATGAGACTCCTACATATCCAAATCAGAAATCGGGGCATCAAAGAGGAACTCAGGGAGCAGGAAGATTTGATAATTCAAAAGTTGGGTGACAGGCGAGTTCAAGAGGAGATCCTTTGGAGACAAAAATCCAAGGTGTAATGGCTACAGGAGGGAGATAGAAACACCAACTTCTTCCATAAATCTACGATCCAACGAAGACATGTCAACCACATCTCACACCTAGTTATGGAAGAAGGCCAAACTCTCCATTCACACGACGACCTGGAGAAGGAGTTGGTCTCCTTTTATCAAGATCTCCTATCCGAACCTCTGGGTGACCGATATCCTGCCATTTCTAAAATCACTCATCACATACCATCCACAATTACCCAGGAATGGAATGAAGCATCGATGAGAACTATCACAATTGAATATGTAAACTTGGCACTCCAAGACACTCCAAAAGGAAAATATCTTGGACCGGACATCTTCACTATGGATTTTTTCCACCACTGTTGGCCCATGGTACGGGAAGAAGTTTGGGAAATCATTGAGGATTCCAAGGCTTTAGTTCGGGTCCTTTCTTCTCTCAATTCCACCTTTCTCACCCTCATCCCCAAAGAAGAGTGAGT
>ML788666.1:320905-332380 GCA_009831015.1 Picea engelmannii
CACTCATCACATACCATCCACAATTACTCAGGAATGGAATGAAGCACGAATGAGAACTATCATGATTGAATATGTAAACTTGGCACTCCAAGACACTCCAGAAGGAAAATCTCCTGGGCCAAACGTCTTCACCACGGATTTTTTCCACCATTGTTGGCCCATGGTATAGGAAGAAGTTTGGGAAATCATTGAGGACTCCAAGGCTTTAGGTTAGGTCCTTTCTTCTCTCAATTCCACCTTTCTCACCCTCATCCCCAAAGAAGAGCGTGTTACTCACCCAAAACAGTTTAGGCCGATAGCTCCATGCAACGTAATCTACAAGCTTCTAACAAAGATGATCGCTCAGTGCCTCAAACCTCTCCTTCCCTTCGTCATTTCGCTCGAGCAGTCAAGATATGTGGAAGGAAGGAAAATCTTGGACAATGACATCCTCGCGCATGAAATCATCCACTCTCTTCAAAAGACCGGTACTCCAGGTATGTTGTTAAACTTATATCTCTCCAAAGCATTTGATAAGTTAAGTTGGGATTACATGCAATCTGTACTACTGGCCTTTGGGTTTTCTCCCACCTAGGTTGAATGGATTTTGAATTTAACCTCCTCTACCTTCTTTTCTATCCTCATCAATGGCGTTCCCTCCCACCCCTTCTCACCCACTCGAGGGATACGACAAGTGGACCCGCTTTCACCCTTCCTCTCCATCATCATGGCGGAAGGCCTAAGCCGCTTTATTCAAGCTTCCATTGCAGACAAATCTTTAGTCGGGTTACCCTTGCACGGTATCGATCCTCTGGTCTCCCACGGTCAGTTCATTGATGGCAGCTTAATGATGGGTTCCCTCACAATCCAAGAAGCAAACAAAATCCTCCTTGTCTTTCAGACCTTTTGTGATGCCTTAGGAATGGATATAAATAGAGACAAATCTCATATCTTCTTTTTTAACACCCCGGTCCTTGTCGAACTACATATAACGACGATCCTGGGCTTCACACGTAACTCCCTTCCATCCAAATATCTTGGTATTCCTCTCCTAGACAAAACCCTTCGAAACAGCTCTTGGGAAGGCCTTCTCACCTCCTTTTTTAAAAGACTTTCCTCTTGGACTTTTACCATGCTCAACCTCCCCAGTCCCCTTATCCTCCTTAAGTTCATCCTACAATCTTTTCCAACATACACCTTCTCAGCCTTAGCCGCTCCTAGCTTCATTTTAAATGCCATCAAAACCTTGCAAATAAATTTTATGTGGCAGGGGGTAAAGATAGGGATAAAAATGGCTCTAATTGGCTGGGAAAAGCTCTGCAAACCAAAATCACAGGGAGGCCTCGGGCTACGGGATCCAACGACTCTAAACAAAGTCCTTAGTGCCAAAATTCGGAGAAGGTTGTTGAAGCACCCCCAAGATCTATGGGCCAATGCTTTGTAGGAGGAAGTACGTGCCCAACATTGCTGAAAAGAATCTAATCAGATGGAACGAGAATACTTCGGGGTCCCTAATCTAGAATGTTTCCAAGCAGAACCATCTTTTGTTTGTCAATCACGCCTTCTGGGAAGTTCGTAACGGAAGAACAACTTCCTTCTGGAATGACTTGTGGAAGCAATGGCTCGTTTTGGCACATGATTCTCTAGCTGATACTTTCTTCATCCCGGATACCCAAGCGGGACTGACAATAGTAGCAGACTACTGGAAAGAGAGTCCCCTTGATGCCACCTGGAAAAGCTGGAAATCCTCCAGAAGTGATTTCCACATTCCAAAGCACGTGGATCTCCAACTCTGGCACAATCTGACCACTTCCAGGAAAATCCTAATCCTTCAGGGAGAAGACATTTTAAGACGGGCACACTCCTCACGGGGCATATTTAATAGCTAGGAAGCCTACAACATCTTAGCGGCCTACCACCCTAACCCCCATGAGAATATCTAGACAAAAATTTGGTCAACCAAGCATTGGCCAAAAATCAACACCTTCCTTTGGCTTGTGGCTCATAGAAGTATTCTTACTTGGGATAACCTCATGAAGCGAGGCTTCACTGGACCTTCTATATGCCCTCTTTGCCTTGGGGATGTAGAATCACAAAATCATCTATTAAATATCTGCTTCTATATCTCACAAGTTTGGGACCAATGCGCCATAGTCATGCACATCACAGATCGTAAGTGCGAGGGCCTAAGGGAAACCATTGAAGAATGGGGGGACTCAACCTTTTACTCTCCCATTCTCAATCTCATCTGGCAGCTACTTCCTGGGTTCATCCTTTGGCAACCATAGAATGAGCATAACATGCGTATCTTCCTAACAACTCATTGGGATTGGCAAACTATTTGGACTCAAATTCATAATAATATCATAGAAACCATCAGTCTACAACCCTGGAAAGAAACGGACCTGAAATGTCCTCCACATGAACAGAGCATATTGGACAGCTGGAATGTCACTCTAAATCCCTCTCTCAACAAGAATCCCTATTGTTCCCAAACCAAAGGAATCCCTTCTCACTGGTCTCTTCCACCTTCAGAATTTATAAGGTTAAACTTTGATGGTGCCTCTAAAGGCAATCCAGGTGCAGCTAGATTTGGCGTGGTCTTCTGTAACAGCCAAGGGAACATCCTGCTCATATCGACATGCAGTATTGGTCACAACACTAACAATGCGACTGAGCTATGGGTGATCCAGGTGGATATTGGTGGCCACCCACCTTTTCTAAATGGCTAAAAGCATTTTTCTGGTAATTTTGGTAATTTACTATTTTTAGCAGTTTTTCGAGTCTTGAACTTCTGAAGTCGTTTTGAGGCCCTAAACGACGTTTTTTGGGAAAACGAGGTTCTTTCCATGATGCTCACATCAAAGTTGTAGTCCTCGAATAGATCTTTCTAATGAGGTATTGAGCGCGTCAAACAGAGATCGTATGCAAAAGTTACGACTGCGGGAAGTTGATGTATTGACTTACCCAAATGGGGCCCACATGACTTTTGGCGCTTCATCTCCCAGGGTTAGGTTTTTGGATGTCTAGAGTTTTTGACATTCGTGTTTATTTTAAAAGGCCTTTAGAGCCTCATTGTAACCACCTTCTTGCAAATGAGCGCAGTCGTCACATCTCTTCTCAGAGATAAGCCGCCACCATTCTAGCAAGCTTGTTTTCTGCTGCATTCTACAATTTCAGCTTCTTTCCTTATTGAATAGAAAACCAGTTTTATTGTATCTTTGTTATTTTGTTTTAAGAATCTATTAATAATCTGTAGTCATTTCGTTCTCCTCATAAAATCTGGATCAGTGGTATCAGAGCGCTCTGCTCCTTGTCGTCTTAATGCATGTCCCCAACGAGGTCAGACTACAAAGAATTGAGTCTTAGGCTTGTTTCTCTTGAGGACAAAATCTCTTGCACACCCAAGCGACCTCTCATGGCAGGAGAAAAGAAAGATGACAGGACATGAGATCCTTTCAAAATTTTGCTTGAGGAAGCCCTCGTGCAATAGAGGAACGAGATGATGGATAGTTTCGCGCAAATCCTTCGGTGACTATCAAAAGGCAACACATCTTCTTCGAGCGGAGGAGCCACGCCCTTCAAATTACAAATCAACTTCGATATTCATGTATTTGAAGGTGAGATAGATGCAGATGCTATAGACAAGTGGTTGAATCTACTAGAAGGGTATTTTTTTGTCCATAACTTTTCGAATAGAGAAAATATTACTTTTGTGCTCCTGAAATTCGTTCCCCGTGTCAAAGATTGGTGGGAAACTTTCTGTGACAAAAAGGAAACAGAGGAACCCTCATTATTTATAGTCACGACCACCTGGGAATCCTTCAAGGATGTTATTAAGGAACAATACTATCTTGTTGGAAGTTATGACGACTTGTATACCAAATGGACCACACTGCGACAAGAAAGAGACCAAGCAGTGCCAGAGTTCACAAATATCTTCCATACCTTGCGCACTAAGCTGGGTATCAAAGATTCGGAGTGACATCTTGTGCTCAAGTATCGTGGTGCTCTGTATAGATAAATCCAGACCGAAATGGAATTTCTGGACATCTCGTCCTTCGGCATGGCCTACCGATATGCCGTCAAAATCGAGCAGAAGCTCAAACAAAAGACGTGGCAATCTGGGCCTGGGAACCCCGCACAGCAAAAGCCAGGAAAGGGTGGCCCCAACCCACTGAACAAAGGAAAGAGAAAATATGGACAATATTAGGACAGCCTGTCCAAGCCGCAATCAAATAAGGACATCGGAAAGACAAAGAAAGATACCGGGAAGTGGTGCGACTTCCAGAAGAGCCCTTGGCATAACATTGTTGACTACCGCTCAAAGCAGTTGTTGGTGGCCAAAGTGAAAGCCTCTGAATCAGATGCGGGTTTTGACTATGAGTCAGAACCAAAAAGGGGAAGACATATCATTGACCCGGAACCTAGTGCCACCGTTGCTACCACCAAGCGCCATACTGGTGAACCAAATGAGCTAGAAGAAGGAGAGCGCCTCTTCCATTCACATATGTGGGTAAAAGGCACCCAACTGCACTTCATCATTGATAGTGGTAGCCAGAAGAACCTCATATCAGCAGAGGTCATCAAGCGATTGGCCCTACCGACAATGCCACACCCACAACCCTACACCATTGGATAGCTTCGCCAAGGAAGCGATCTTCGTGTCAGCCAACAGTGTCGATTGTCATACGACATCAAGCCCTTCAAAGACGAGGTCTTGTGTGATGTTGCTCCTCTCAAAGTTTATGATGTTCTTTTGGGCCAACCTTATTTATGGAAACGTCATGTTGTATATGAGTCTAGGCCTCGTAGTGTTATTATTACTTTGAACAAGAAATTGTACAGGATACCCCAGGTAGTCCCACCTAGTTTTATTTCCTTGATCTTTGTTAAGCAATGCACGAAGGTCATCTCTCAGACATGGAAGTTTGTCTTCTTAGTGATTCGCTCTCAGAATGAGTGAAAGATCACAACCACATCTAGGGTCTCTGCCACCGACCTCTCCACACAGCAGAAGCAAGTAGATGAGGTCATGGAAGAATACTCGGATATCTTCTCCTCACCTACCGGGGTACCTCTGCATTATCAGGCCAAGCACCACATCGACCTGACCCCTGACGCACCGTTGCCATGGGCCAGTCTATCGTCGCTTTCTGTTAGAGAATGAGGAGATCAAGCGACAGATCCAAGAAATTCTCCACAAGGGGCACATCCGTCCTAGCTCATCGCCTTACGGGAGCCCAATCGTGATGGTACATAAGAAAGATGGAACCTGGAGACTCTACATTGATTACCGGGCTTTGAATAAAATCACAGTAAAAAACCGGTACCCGATTCCCCAAATAAATTACCTCCTTGATCAACTCACGAGGGCCAAATACTTCAGTAAGATTGATCCGAAGTCTGGATACCACCAGGTCTCGATAGAACAGACAGATGTATGAAAGACTGCCTTCAAGTCAAAGGAAGGACTTTTTGAATGGTTGTTCATGCCCTTTGGTTTGACAAATGCTCCAGCCAATTTCATGAGGATGATGGATGATATCCTGTGACCATTCACCAATACTTTTGTAGTGATGTATCTAGATGACATTCTCATTTACATCAAGACTTGGGCAGAACACTTGCAGCATATTCAACAGGTTTTGCACACCTTGCAGCAGCAAGAGTTATACGTCAACTTGGACAAAATTCTCCTTCGGCATGGACAGGGTCCATTACTTAGGCTACATCGTTGATCGGCATGGCATACATCTAGATCCAACCAAGATCCAAGTCATCCATGACTGGCCAGCCCTAACCACACTCACTGAGCTTCGGAGCTTCTTGGGCCTTGCCAATTTCTATCGAAGGTTCGTGTTGGGATTCTCCCATATTGCATGGGCCCTCAGCCAAATAACCAAGGGTGGTGGTAAGGAAAAATTTGCGTGGGGTCGGTCCCAACAACAAGCGTTCGATGATTTGAAGAAACGCTTGTGCTCAGCCCCAGTACTTTCACTACCAGACCTGCAACAACCCTTTGAGATCGAGACAAATGCTTCAGACTATGTTGTGGGCACCGTTCTCACTCAGCACGGCCACCTCGTGGCCTATCATAGTGAGACACTATTAGATGTTGTCCATAACTACCCTACTTAGGATAAGGAAATCTACTCCATTGTGCAATCCTACCTCTAGTGGAGACATTAAATTCTTAGGAAGGAGACAATCATCCACACTGATCATAAGCCATTGCAGTTCATGCAGACACAAGGAAAATTGCAGAATGACAGCCATCAAAAGTGGTCCAAATAATTTCAACAATTCCACCTCAACATCAAGTATAAAACACGAAGCACCAACCGCGTCGTCGATTGCCTCAACAAATTGCTAGTCGCAGCACTCACCACGGTGCTAGAATCTTGTGGCCATGAGACCTCTGGATTGCCCCAACTCTATGATATAGACCCAAACTTCACCACCACCTACCCAATGTTGGGTGCAAACGTAGTTGTCGATAATTTCCATCTTCAGGATGGGTTGCTGTGTCATCTGGGCCATATCTGTGTTCCATCAAGCGAGCGAGCGAAGTTGATCTGGGAATCCCACTACAGTCGGGTGGCAGGACACTTCGACATCGAAAAGACAATGGCAGTGCTACAGAAACATTTCTACTAGTCGAAACTTCGACAGGAGGTTAGCAAGTATATTAGGTCCTGCACTGCCTGCGCTATTGCCAAACTGACCACTAAGAAATAGGGCATGTACACCCCTCTTCCTACTCTTTACAGGCCATGGGAATCCATCTCAATGGACTACATGTCGGGCCTCCCATCCACCAAGCGAGGAAATGACTGTGTTTTTGTGGTTGTTGATCGCTTTTCTAAGATGGAGATTATGGTTGTCTACAAGAAGAGTATCACAACAGAGGCCACTGCCAAGCTCTTCTTTGAACGAGTCTGGGCACATTTTGGAATCCCACAAACCATTGTCTCAGAGCAGGACAACCAATTTCTCAGCACATTCTGGTCGAGCCTCTCATCACTGCTGGACAGCAAGCTCACCAAATCCACGGCCTTCCACCCCCAGACAGATGGCCAAGTCGAGGTCGTGAATAGAATGATTGTGCATATCCTACACATGTATAATTATAAGCACCCGGGCACACAGGATGAGAGCCTTCCCTATGTCCAACATAGCTATAACCGAGCCCTGTATAGCTCAACCGTCCACAACCCCTTTCAGGTGGGGTTGGGATTCCAACCATTGGGTCCCATAGATGTTGCACTTCCCCTTGCCGTCACCTCGACTGACTCATATCCTACTCTAACTGAAGCTGACAAAGCCACCCAGTTCATTGAAAGGATCCAGCACATCTGCCAACAGGTTCATGATATCCTACAGAAGTCCAATGACAAGTACAAGCAGCACCATGATCAACATCGGGTGCCACATAAGTTTCAGGTGGGCGACAAAGCTTGGTTGCACTTTCAAAAAGAATGCCTTACAGGACCCCATCGTAAGCTTCGCCCAGTCCGTTATTGGTTTTACACCATCACCAAGGCTATGGGGGATAATGTTTTTGAGCTCAACATTCCTCCTTTCCTTGGTATGCACCCAATGTTCAACGTGGATCTCCTTCGACCTTATTTCCCACCATTATTGAACACCTCAGAAGTAGCAGAACAACTGACACTAACAGAGCTCAACCCTGACTGCATACAACATGCATCTAATGATCATATTGTGGACACACATATCAAGGGCAAAGGATCCAGCTTTATTGAGTCACCAAAGCAGGGCAGCTCCTGCACCAAGGCAAGTGGCTCACCCTGAGCCAAATTCAAGAGAAATTTCCTCATTTGATGAGGGAATTCAATGCAATGAAGACCATTGCTTCCTAAGGAGGGAGGATTGATACAGATGGATATCGGTGGCCACCCACCTTTTCCAACTATATCAAAATAGTTTTCTGGCAATTTTGGTAATTTACTATTTTTAGCAGTTTTCCGGGTCATGAACTTCCAGAGCAGTTTTGAAGCCCTAAACGACGTTTTGTGATTAAGGGGAGCAACATGGTTATTACTGCCATTTTTCTCACATCAAAGTTGTAGGCCTCGGATAGATATTTCTAAAGAGGTATTGAGCGTGTCAAACGAAGATCGTATGCAAAAGTTACAACCCGAGAAAGTTGATGTACTGACTTACCCAGACGGGTCCCACATGACTTTTGGCGCTTCATCTCCTAGGGTTAGGTTTTTGGATGTGTAGGTTTTTGACATTCCTGTTTATTGTAAAAGGCCTTCAGAGCCTCATTTTAACCATCTTCTTGCAAATTAGCGCAGTCGTCGCATCTCTTCTCAGAGATAAGCCGCCACCATTCTAGCAAGCTTGTTTTCCGTTGCATTTTATAGTTTCAACTTATCTCCTTATCGAATAGAAAACCGGTTTTACTGTATCTCTGTTATTCTTTGTTAAGCATTTGTATTCATTTCGTTATTTTCAGAAAATCCGAATCAACGGGGTTTCAGAAAAGGTCTACAGTTAGTTCACGCTCAGCGCTATCATCAACTGATTGTGGAGGGGGGCTCTCAAGTAATTCTCAATCTCTTCATTAAAATTATTAATGGAGTGGACCCAGACAAAATCTCCCCTTGCTGGCAACATTCTTCGGGACTCAGTACTATTGCAACTCTCACTCGACCTCACATAGCTCTTATCCCTTCACATATATGAAGGAAAACTAATCAGATTGCAGATGACTTAGCCAATACTAGAGTTGCCTTAGAGGGACCAAACCTTCTTTGTATGGCCTCCACCCACACGGATCATCCTATCCTCTAAAGGTGCTTTGGTCGGGCTCTCACTATAGACGGCGCCTGCCCGGATGGGGTCTTAGTTGGTAACAGGTGTCCAAGCGGAAGGGACGGAGCCTGCCAGTGAAATACCGACCACGTGACTGGCCCATGCACCTCTGCTCCTCCCACACTATGAATACAAGATGCCCTCACTCCAACCAGAGCTCCATTTACTGTTCTAGCATGCTCACCTTTGTCTCCTCGTTCGATCAATGGATCATTCTTTATTTTGGTCACCTTTGCGCGTGTGCGTCTTCCCTCTCTGGTTCTCTTCTTATCATGTCACTCCTCTATTGGTTCATCAGATCTCCCTCTTTCCTACAAAACCATCACCTGATCTGAAATTCTCTTTGGCCTTCACCTATTTCTTTGGCCAACTCTTCGCGCCTTCATTCCTTCTCTTTTCTTCGTCCATGCCTCAGCTTCAGGGGAAATCCAAGTGGGGCTCTGCACGGTATCAAAAGAGGCCTCACTTGGTCATCCAGCCTCATCCTACCCCAACATTGTCGCACAACTCTCTGCCTTCTTCACCTTCCTCCTCTGGCCAATCCTCTCAGAGCCAAAGAAACCTCCCGCTTTTGTCCTCGCTATGGGCCTACCGAGTCAAGTGGTTCGATATTCTGGGGAATTCATCGGGCTTCGCTCCCATCCCATTACCAGACCTGGCCTCTTCCTCACAACCAACCTTGTTCATCCCACCAAATTCACCAGATAATTCTACTCCGGAGCCACCACCTGTGCATCCACCCCCGGCCCTATCTCCTCCAGAAGACCCCTCCATCCACCTAGGGAATTCATCAGACCAACCACACTCCTACTCGAATTGCGCCTCATTCACAAAGTTTCAAGATGGTATGGAAATTTTGCAAGACCCGGTGTTCGCGGTCAACAAGTATGTGGACGAAATTCATTTTCAAATGCAGTCCACTCTGTAAGGCCCTCGACACTCTCCATACCAGGCCTCCAATGCACCAGCGCCCTCAGTAGTGGTCTTGGCTCCGGTTCTCTAGATACCAGCAGCGGACAACTCAACGGAGGTCTTGTCTTCGGCTCTCCAGGCGCCAGCAACAGACAACTTGGAAAGCAACAGACTGTCTGCATGAGCTACGTCACTTGCACATGTGTTAGACTGTATGGCTTGTTTTGTGTTTTTTTCATGCTTCCACAAGTGTACTTTTGTATATTTCTCTTTTTTCCTATCATAAGATAGTCCTATTTGTTCTAGAAGGTCGGACAGATCTGAACAAATCGGTTTTCCCACGGGGCGATTTTGTTACAGTTGATTAAACCTGGGGGTTCTTTTTAATGGTTTTGGAGGTACTAGTAGAATTGGTTTCCCTCCAGGGAAATTCAACGTTCACAGTCCTCGGACACTCATGACACTACTGTGATTTTGATTTTGAAAGGTAATTTATATATACTTACAAAAAAAAAAAAAAAAAAATGATATTTAAACATTCGATTTAAAGAATATCAATGGGAGCTACAAGGGTGTTATATGATCCAAATGATAAATTTTGTATTTTATATTTGATGATTAGCAAAAGAATGATGGGAGTCACAAGGGGTACCACCTATTTAGTAATTATTAACTAGACCCTTATTTATATATTATTATTAATTATTTCTACTTAACTAAAGGAAGTAGTTGAACTACCTCAACTTATTGAGAAAGAATAAAGGTTTAATGAGAGGAAGAGACAAGGGGAGAATAGAAGGAGAAAGACAAGACTAAGGTTTGCTCTTCAGTTAGTGAGATAGTTTAAGTTTTCATTCATTTATGAGTTTACTTGAAAGCCTAATCCTCTTGTTGACAGCAAGGTCTTATTGAAGGCATCAAGGTTCAAAACTGAATCATACTTTCCAGCAGCTTGTTTTAAAGGTGTTTGATTCATCCTTGATAGTCTATGTATTCTTGTATGTTTGTGAATTAATTTTCATTGCTTATAAAGGATATCTTGCATTGTCAAATGACAAGATTTTTGTGGCAAGTTGATCCTGATCATTAATTTCAAATTTATTTTATTTTCAGAGTCTTTTGTATGGTTTGTTGATTAAGGTTGGTTGTCATTGATGTCAACCCTTGAACAAAGCCCCGTAGCACAAAGGTTTGGGTAATGGACCCAATATTTTTTGATGTAAATATGACTCATTATTGTTTTGTCATGGTTGATAAGAAGTAAATATGGATGAACTCCAAAGTGGTCCCCTTATGGTGAAAGCCCTCACGAGAAGACGCTTTGTGGAGTAAGAGAACCCATGCTTAATTGTGGAATAATGAAATGAAGGAAAGTGAATTTGTGAGGGAAAATATCCTAGATGGATAGTGCTTGTCATTTCATTTCCGGTGGTATGTGGAACGTCACATAATTCCTCACGATTAGAGAGTTATGGCCATGAGAAGTTGGAGACCCCAGGTTTGGGTAATGGACCCAAGTTTGTTTGATGGGTAACGGTATGAGTTATGATATATTTTCAGATAATATTATTCTATATGGATATTACATGTCATGCCATTTTTGGTGGTATGTAGAACGTCACATAACTCCTCATGGTTTGAGATTTATGGCCTTACGAAGTTGGAGGACCCTCATATGTCATCTAGAAGCCCCAAAAGGTCAAAGTAGTCAAAGTGGTTTAAGAGATTTTAAAAGGT
>ML788666.1:332430-354694 GCA_009831015.1 Picea engelmannii
AAATTAGAAGTGGACCCAACCCTAAAATAAGGAAAGTGGGCCAAGTGATCTAGAAGATGTTTTTAAGGAAGCTACTTGGAGAGTATAAATAAGAGGCAAGGCTCTCTCATTTGAATCACACTTGAGCATATTGAATATCTATATGTGTTTGAGGTAACCAAGGATATCTAAACCGGAATTCTGAGTGAATGTGAAGAAAAAAAGGCCGAAATGCAAGGAAGGATAAATTCTTTTGATGGTGCTTTCTAAGGTATGTTATTTGCAGGTCATCTTACCATTTTCGCTATAACTTTTTTTATATAATGATTCAGAACGTGAAATTTCTATGCAAGCGAGAAAACATATCCAAGTATATGTGGTTAAAAATTCATCTTGTGGGTAATTGTATTTGGGAGTTACACTCCATGGAAAATAGGGTTTGTGGTCAGTCCTGAAACTAGTCAAAATCAGAGGTTTTGGGTAAAAACATCATAACTTATTCATAAAAGCTCCAAATTCAGTGAGACCAAATGTGTTGGTTAGGGTACAGTTTTTAGTATGCTATGTAACAGTTTCAGATCAATTTATCAAACATTTTTTGCGGGGCACGCTCTACAAGGTCGCTCTCTAGAATAAGTCAGAATTCAGCAAGGTATGCCATTTTTGCTATAACTCCTTTTCTGAGAGGTTCCAAGTAGTGACACTTGGAGGAATTGCATAAAACACATTGAAGAATATTGTGTATCAGTGTCAGATATTTATAAATTATAGGTTCAAAGTTATGATTACTTCAAGTTAGGGTTGTTGACTAATCCAAAATTAGGCATGTGAGACTAAAGAAAAGTTTGATGAAAGTGATAGTTTCTTGTTGTTAAAGTTAAGGAAGGTTTGCAGGAATGTGATCATACACACCAGGTTTATTACAGAGCTACAAATCAGATTTGGATGATGAAATTGACGAGGGCTTTTGGTTGAAGTACATGTTGAGTACATGGTTGAGACAAGTAGTTGATGAGTTGGCACATACATGAGGTGTATAGTTGATGATGTGTGTACATATTGATGAGTCATAGTTGATGAGTAGTTGAAACATGATTGGAACATACTTGGTACATGGTTGGATGCACTTGTTTATGGTACAAGTTGATTACAGGTTGGTGCATGGTTGATGCACTTGTTTATGGTACAGGTTGATGCATGGTTCATGCATGGTTCAGATTTATTGGTACAGGTTTACAGCGGTATATCTCACAGTGATAGTGTGACAGTGGTTCCATCATTCTACTTCTACTTCAGGGTGGCAGGACGGGGCAAGGACAGGTGGTTGTAGCCACCTTCTGGTTGTAGCCGGAGAACATTGGGGGTTGTAGCCTCCTTCTGGTTGTAGCCAGAGAATTGAGGAGTTGGAGCTTCCTTCAGATTGTAGCCTGAGAAACTAGGGGGTTGGAGCCTCCTTCCAGTTGTAGCTGGAAAACAAAGGAAGTTGGTGCTTCCAATGAATGTAATTCTTCAAGACATATAAGAAAAAGCATTCCATGGTTTTCTCTCGATTTGGGTTTCCACGTAAAACACTGGTGTACTATGTATGTGTGTGATTGTTTATTTCTTACTGCTCATTATTGGATAATAATTCTACATTGATATAACATTTGAAGAAAAAGGATTATAATTACGCTATTACTGATTCACCCCCCCTCTCAGTAATCCAGCATGGTTCCCATCGGATACCTCTAAATATGACTTTGGTCCATACCTTCGCAAGGGTTTGTAAAGAGAAATACACTTTTGTATCTCAGAACGAAATAAATCAGATTATTGTCTTCTCTCATACATGTGTTTTCATGACTTGGTTCCTCCTTTTGCTTTTGGTCTCCATGTTTACTTTATTGTAAAAGTTGTATACATTCTTCTAGCTATGTATAAATTTTATTTTTACATTGCAACATCTACAAATCATAAAACCAGCCTTAATCCTTGTGATTGATACTTGTGGATTGGGTGAATGTTTTGAGGTTATAAACCCCAGGTGACATTCCCAACTATCTTGTCCTAGCCAAGAAAGATCTGAAAATGATTGAGTAAAGTGTTCCATACATTTTCCTCAACATTTATTTGGCGACCATACTAGGGAGATCTTCCATATCTCTCTGGTTAATTGTATTCATGATTATCTTTGAATCTTTATGTTATTTTTATCACTCTTTGATTGATTTTTCCCATGACAGTACCTTATATAAGGCAGCCTAATATTGAACACGATCTTAAAGACCAGACTAGCATTGCTTTGACCCTATTCAATACTATCCTAGAAACGGCTAGTACCTGGGCCGAGCTTGAATGCTCTTGGGAAGTAGTTGAACAAGATATAAGTATCTGTGAACACTCAGAAGCTAGGCAAAGGTAGCCTAGAAATCAACAGTAACCTCCCTTTTCCTAAGTCTTTGGTCTTTGTTTTCATGTCCTCAAATCCTCGCATTTCTAGAAGAAGAAGAGGATTGTCCCCTGAAGCTACTCCTATCATTGAAATAGGAAGGAGGAAAGCCATTTTGTTGACCCAAGAAAACACTCCAAGGAGGACTTTCTCTAATTCTCCTAGCTCACCCTTTTCTCCCTTACCCATAACTTTCAAAATGGCATCTGCGGATGGTGCTAGTGGTGTTGGAGGTGCTTCATCATCCCAACCTTCGGCCTCATTGGTAATTGGTAGTCTATATAGTCATCAAGTTCTTGTACAATCGGCTACCAACACTACTAAAGTTATAAAGAAGTGCGGGATTTTTTAGTTTGAGGAAGATGCTACGACCACCCCATGGCACGTATATTCTCCCTTGAATCTATCACCTGCTACTCGTCTATTACCCAAGTTCAAGGAGCATCTTCCTAAGTTCTCAGGGAATAATATTGTTTCTACAAATGAACACTTGGTGGCATTTTCTAATGCTTGTCATAATATTGAGGCTAACGATAATGATACATGCATACACTTATTTGTCAACTCCCTTAAAGGGAAAGCAACAGTTGATTTCTTTGATCTCCCTCCAAAGATCCTTTCCACCTAGGAATAGTTAGTTTATTGGTTCAAGTCCACTTATGGACAATCCAAGAGCCCGACCGAACAGTTAAGAGAATATGACAATATTTCTTAGAAAGATGGTGAGACTATTAAGTCCTTTAACCTTCGCTTCACCAAATTGTACAATCAAATCCCTGAACTAATCCGTCCCAAAAGCCAAGCCACTTTCATGCATTACTATAATACGCTTCCCTCTCCTTATCGTCATAGGCTCGAAGAAAAGGCTATTGACAATCTTGGCTTCTCTCTCCACAGTTGCCTGGAGTACAAACTAAAACTTGAAAGAACAAGTCTCCCTAAAGGAGACTCAATCAAACAAACAGATATATCTGCCCTCCTACAACTTGTATAAGATATGAACAACCGAATGATATCCTATGAATGAAAGGGGAATGTTTCCTCACTTACTCCTAGGGAATATTCTTCTTCCGCAATGCCTTTTAGGAATACAAATAAAAACAATTTTAAGCCCAAGGTCATTATGTCTCGCAGTTGGTGTAACTTCTACGAAGAAAATCATGAAGAAAGTACTTGTGAAGTTAAGAAGAGTGTCGGAGATAAAATATTTGGCAAGAAGCCCAAAACCACTATCGTTGTTCTAGATTAGGCAGAACCAGAAGATGTTACAATCATAAATACTATGAACAAATATTATGCTTCTAAAGGGAAATACGATCCTCCTCGTACTTCTTCGACCCCATCCTCATCTTCATAGGGAACTAATGTACAGATTGTCAAAATTCTCGAAAGTCAAGGAGTTCCTTCCCCTTTTCCCTCTTCCAAGTATAACATCCTTAACCAATTGGCTAATATCGAGGTCGATGCTACTCTTTTGGACATGGTTGTCGTCCTTGAACAACAAAAGCATCTCAGGAATTTTATGGAAGGAAAAGCATCCACCATAGCCAATCTTTGTGAAGAGACAAAAGAAGAGGATCCCACTGTAAATAAGATAGGTGTAAATAATTTTAGAAACCCAGTAAAAAACCCTCCATTTTTCATTTTTGTAAAAATTATGGATAAGATAGCCCATTTTTTCCTAATTAATGGTGGTTCGGGCCCAAGCATAATGTCAAAAATCATCATGGAAGAGCTAGGCTTATCATGTACTAATGAAAATTCTAGAAGCATGCTCTCTTATAACAGTTTGCAGCAGTCAACAATAGGTGAAATCAAAGACGTAACTTTAGTTCAGTGTGCACATATCGAAATAAGGACAACCCTTATCATCCAAGTAATCGACATGTCAGTAAGCAACTATTCTATTATCTTACAAAAAGACTGGAAAGCTCTAACAGGTGGATATCTTTCGCTTGATGGAACACACTTATCTGTTCCCCAGAATGGAAAGAATATTATAGTCCTAAGAGAAGGAATAATCTCACCATACATAGAGAGAATTCCTCAACTAAATGTAAACTATCTCGAGGAAGACTTAGGGTTGTATTCTATCTTTGTTGATGAGAGTAACACTACTTTATAAAAAATTGATCTAGAAGAAGGTATGTGGCACATGCATTTCAATGGCTCATGCTCAAACGAAGGTAATGGAGACGTCATTATATTGTACTCACCTATAGGTAAAATTCACAACTTTTATTGTAGGTTAGAGTTTGCTTGCACGAACAATGTCACTGAGTTTGAAGCCTTACTGCTAGGCATCGAAAATGCTTATAACCTTGGTTGCGACCACCTTACAATTTTTGGTGATTCTGAACTTGTTGTGAACCTTGTGCGTAAAATATATTCTCCTAGCAATAAGTTGATGAAACGTTATACCCAAGTTGTTTGGATTCTTATCTCGAACCTTTTATCATTTAACATCACTCGTGTTAAGAGAGAACTTAATTCAATGGATGATAGGTTAGTTGTATTTGCGGCATCCCCTACTCTGCAACTTCTACCTCAAAGGCCTGATTGTACTTTTCAATCTTTATATCGTCCTCACATTGAAGATAATGTAGAATCATGGCAGATTTTCCCTAATAATGAAGGCATATGTACTTTCATATAAAATGAACCGTTTAAGCCTAAGGAAATCATATCTATGGATGATGACAAATTTCCAAAAGGCTTGACTCCTCTTGAGAGTTCATTTTCGTCGATTGATGTGAGCAACAAAGAAACACGTAAGGAAGAGGAGTCGAAAAGGAAAGTGGGTGATACCATTTCCTTGAACCTTGGGACCTCTAAATCTCCAAAGATGGTTAAACTAGGTGCCCAATGTTCCGACGAGGAAAAGGTGAAATTTACGGAACTACTACATGAATTTCAATATGTTTTTGCATGTTCATATGAGGATCTTCATGGTTTTGATCCTGCTCTCATACAACATGCCATTCTTTTCAAGGAAGGGATAAAACCAGTGAGGCAAAAACAAAGACCTATTAACGCCGCACTCGAAGCTACTATTATAAAGGAGTTGGAAAAAATTTTGGAAGTTGGTATAATCTTTCCAGTTAAGTATTTTGAGTGGGTTTCAAATTTGGTTCCTATTAGGAAAACAATTGGTCAGATTCGATTATGTGTTGATTTTTGCACATTGACTAGAGCTAGCGTAAAAGATCATTTTCCTCTCCCTAATAGGGAAATTATTTTGCAACAGGTCGTAGGGTCACAAATGATGTCCTTACTTGATAGTTTCTCTGGATATAATCAAATCAAGGTAAAAATGATTGATAGATACAAAACCACCTTTACTACATGTTGGGGCACATTTGCTTATGAATGCATGCCTTTTAGCTTATCTAATGCAGGTGCCACCTTCCAGAGAGCTATGCAAATAGATTTTGATGATATGATCGGTAAAATTATCCAAGTATATCTTGATGATTTGATTGTCTATTCAAAGAATCGATTGGATCACTTTGGTCATCTCAGGAAAGTTCTCATGTGATGAAAAAAAATTGACATTTCCTTAAATCCTTCTAAATCTATTTTTGGCGTCACCAAGGGCAAGCTCCTTGGACATATCGTTTATGATTCAAGAATAAGAATAGATCAGGAAAGGATTGATGCTATCCTGAACCTTCCTGCCCCCACTTCCAATATGGAGGTTCAAGCCTTTATGGGTATTATCAACTGTGTCTGCAGGTTTGTTCCCGATTTTGCTTTAATGGTTAAACCGATTCATAATATTATAAAGCAAGATCGCTCCTTTTCTTGGACAGATGATGTCAAAAATGCTTTCGTAAGGATTAAGAAGGCGATCAGTTCCACACCGGTTCTGGCGAAACTAGACTTTGAGAAATATTTTACCATATACACTAATCCCACTAAGGAAGCAGTTTCTGCTATCCTCTTACAATGTGATGATATGAATAATGAGAAACTTGTAGCTTACATGAGCCAAAGTTTATCAGATGACGAATTCAAGTACTCTTATATTGAGAAACATGTCTTTGCTCTTGTTAAAGCTGTAGAGAAATTTTGCCACTTTATCCTAGGGAAACACACACAGGTAAAAGTCCCTTTGCCTGCTGTCAAGTTTCTGTTTTCACAAACCTATCTTTCAGGGAAGCTTGCACATTGGCTTGCCAAAATCTAGGAGCATGATTTAACCATCATGACTTCGAAAACAATTAAGGGACGAGACTTAGCCCTTCACTTAGCTCAACATGCCGAAGCAAGTGAAGAAATCGATGATCAAGATAATCCTCTTTCAACATTGATTTATATTGAGAGTCAAACCCTTTCTATTATTGAACACCCATGGTATAAAAATCTAGTGTATTACTTGCAATATCATAAATTCCCAGCTGACTTAGATCCTCATCAAAGGAGAAGGCTTCGTCTTGAATCTTCTAGGTATATTATTTTAGGAGACTTTTTGTTCAGGAGGTCTGCTGATGGTATAGTACTTCGATGTGTGAATAATGAGGAAGCACATAAACTATTACAGGAAACTCATGGATCTTCAGATTTTGTTATGCATGTTGGTGGCCACTTTTCTACTAAAGCTACTGCTTTTAAAATCATCATAAATGGTTATTATTGGCCTTCAATTTTTCGAGAATCTTATAAATTCGCAAGATCTTGTGACAAGTGCCAAAAATTCGTTGGGAATGAGCATTTTTCTACTATGCCTTTGCAATCTGTTCGCCCTGATTTTCCTTTTTCTAAATGGGGCCTAGACTTTATTGGTCCCATCTTCCGCATGGCAGGTTTTCATTTTGACAACCACCGATTATTTCACTAAGTGGACTGAAGTTGTCCCTCTTAGACACTCACAGGATGAATAAGTAATTTCTTTCCTGGCAACTAATATCTTCTCCAGATTTGGCATTCCTTTAGAGATTATTACAAACAATGGTCCCGCTTTCATTTCCACAAAATTGTCTCAATTTCTAGCTAAGATGGGAGTCAAACATTTCACTTCATCAGCTTATTACCCTCAAGGAAATGGGCAAGTCGAGTCTACCAACAAAAATCCGGTTAGGATCATAAAGAGGCTCATTGAAGATATGCCTCGTCAATGGCACACCCTCCTTACTCGCGCCCTTTGGGTAGATCGCACTACCACCAAGGTAAGCACATGTTGCAGCCCCTTCCAGCTTGTTTATGGTCAAGAGGTTATTCTACCTACTGAGCTGGAACTCTCCTCCCTACGACTGATGCTACAAATTGAAGAATTAAATTATTCCAATGTCCCTCAAAGGATAAATGCACTATTAGCCTTAGAAGAACAAAGAATGTTTGCCTTGGAAAACATAAAGAGAAGACAACAAACTGTGAAGAAATATTTTAACAAACGCGCAAAAGTTGTCAAATTTAAAGTAAATGAGAAATTCTTCCTTTGGGACTCATCCCATGCTAATAGAGGAAAGACATTCGAAGTTTCAGAAATTATGGCTAGGTCCTTTCAAAATCGTTTTTGTCCCAGGCGTAAACTCTTATCTTTTAAAAGATTTGGAAGAGCGATTGTTTTCCTATAGTACAAACGGTTCCCACTTGAAAATTTATGTGGAACCTATTGTCGCACAGTTTGTAACTAGGTCAAGTGGCTAGAAGGTATAGGCCAAACTGGCATAACATGAACCTACCCCACCCAATGTCACCATAATGGGGAGGTTCTTTCTATTCAGGGAGGTTAGCCTAGGGGAGACGTCCCCAGTAACCTGGGGTTTTGAAGAAGCCAAAGTAAAAACGTCAAAGTAAGATTTCCTCCTCACAGGTTACCACCAAGGTCAAATAGTCTGGCTAATCAGCCAATAAAGAAGTGTATGCCCAAATGAGAACACCTGCCCAGAACAAGACAATAGCAAAATAATATATGCAGGTTATAATTTAGTGGCTTAGTACTTCATATAACTATCTGACATCAATATATAAGCAAGTAAAACAACAAATATCAATGAGGTTAATGTTTATCAATATAGTAGTGGAAAAATATCAATTCATCAATAACTATTGAGATGATGTACCCAACAATGTATTTAATCAATCTTTTACTCAATAAATGCTTTCAACCATCATCTAGTTGCTTATCATCAAAAGGTGTTGCGTCAAGATGGAATGAACAAGTATGACGTCAGCCTAGTTAGGGTTAGCTAGTTAGTTAGAGTTTCAAATTCAAAAGTTTTAAGAGGTTGTTTGAGCACTATCACTTCAACGTTGTGGATCTAAGATCAGTGCCTAGGGGTAGATGGAGTCAATTAAGGAGAGGACGCAAAGTTGAAGGGATAAAAGGCTAAGGACAAGAGGGAAGGGTTCTAAAGTGATGCAATGCCAGGGCCCTAGAATCAAAACCCTAGGGGAAAGAGGCTCACTCTGGTGTTTCTTAAGCAAGGCCTCGTGTTCTTTCCTCCTTCCTTAGGTCAAACTTGGCAAAACGGCTAGCATAAAAGATAAGTTAAAACAAGAGAATGAGGTGAGGGAGAGTGTTGCAATGGAAAGGCTCTATCACCAAACCCTAGAAGATGGACGGCCCTAGGTGTATATAACCTAGGCCTGGGACGTCCCCTCCTTCTTAACCTTTAAAAATCACAGCTAGCACAAGGGGAAAAAGTGAAAAGAGTGTAGCAAAGGCTAGGCTCTTTCTTCCTTCTTCAATGGTTGAATATTTCTCTTTTAGGGGACATGAAACAAGGACCTACTTGTGTGCTTGTCACCTAGGGTTTTAAATCAACAAATTTTATAAATAAATGCAAGAATACAAACCTACAACCATTCAATTAAGTTTTGCAGAAAATACACTTACATATCATGAAGAAATAACAATGCAAACCCTAGTTGTAAACCTTCCTTCAAGAGAAATGCCAAATATGCCAAGAAAATCCTTCCATCAACAAGTGTGCCTTACTTTAAAAGACCAAGTACCCAATAAGGGCGCAAAAATCAGACCTCACAAGAGAGTGAGTTGTGTCTTATTGTCAAAATGAGGGAAAAACTCCTCAATATATAGTGTATCATGACCTCTAATTAAAATTAGGTCATTAAAAGTAGCCGACAAGGCTACAAACCAAAATCATATTGTTTTTAAATTAAATTGTTAAATTAAAGCCCTAAATGAGCATAACCAAGACGTCAAGCCCTATTGAGGGAGACGTTGTCCCTTTTTAGGGCAAAATGCAGCACAAATGACAAAAAGTTGGCCCTCTTTAGGCCTCCAAACCTTGCCACACGTGCCAGCTGCCTTGTCAGACTACCACACTCTCAAGATGATGGCAATGGCTCCTAGGTGACGTCTTGGGCCATCAAAGGGAGACATTCCACCTGAAGTGGGTCAACCCCCCTGGGCTGGGCTCAACCAAAGTGTCCTCGATGGAACGTCCTTCTTCTTCTCAGGTGCAAAGGCTCAATCAAGCATTGTCCTGTCTCTGCCCCTGATGGGGTCCCAACAACCATCTGATGGGATCTTCAGCCCCATGGAGGTCCAAACTAATCATCTCCCCATGTGTACCAGTCCAATTGGTACCTATCCGTCGGGCATGGTCCTGCACATCAAAAAATTTGCCCTCCATGGGCTCATTAGTCAGAGGGATCATAGCAATGTCAATCACGTTTCATCATCAATGTTATCAAACATATGCATAAAAACCCTGATATATCATTCAATAGCTCAAAGATATTACAAAGACCTACAATACAAAGCCGAAGAAAAAGACAAAATACCCTATTGGGCTAGCATCCATAAGGAAAGTAAAGTCTCCAAGGGGTATCATCCAAGCCATGTAACACAAGGTGATGTGGTCAAGGGATGTCCAGAGATATGGGTAGAGTGAGAGACAGGGATGCATGATATTACCTGTGGGTGCCTTTGTAGAAGGCGAGTTGTACTCGTCATGGATGCAATTCTTTCCAAGCCCTTTATTGCCTTTATTATTTTCTTTTCTTTATTTGCTTTTTTCTTTTTTATTTGAAGGACTAACTAGAGGACACTGCCTTGGTGTGGTGACCGGAGCTGATAGTGTTACCCACAAGCACTTTCACAGAGATGATAAGGTTGGCTCGTGATGAGACCCCCTTTCCCTTAGCCATGCAAGCAAAGGTCACTGCCCTGGCATGGTAACCAGATAATGGAAATGTCATGTTGTTAGGTACCCATGAACATAATAGGTTGGCTCGTGATGAGACCCCCTATCCTCTTGGCTAGGTCTTGTTTAGTTATTTTTATTAGGGTCCCTCTTGTTTCTTGCTGAGAGGCCTTTTATTGCCTTCTCTGGGATCCCTGGGCGAGGCATCTCTAGGTTTTATTTTATGGCTTTTATCTTTTACCAACTGATTTTACCTTCTGGGACTTTAGCCCCTTCTTCCCATGAGATAAGGTGCAACCCTACAAACAGATCATCCTAATGCCCAGACTAGGGGAATGGGAAAGACGAGTGGGAGATAGAAGAAAAAGTGATGATATGATGGGAGCGGACGATGGCTCTTCAGAAATCCCCCCCGGTGGAAAACCAAAACCTATGGCTACAGGCTTGCTAGGACACCCTGTCAATCCCCCCAACCATGGTCAAGCGGGTCAATGTAAGATCCAAGCAGTTGTCAGAAATAAAAGGAGTAAGATGCATATATCTAAAGATTATAATGATCAAAAGTGACACATACCATGATACCTGGACTAATTACCTCATGGAGCAAGAGCCTTCTCCGATACAAGACCAGGTCGATGGTGATGGATGCTGCTACTACTGACAAGACAAGTCTGATGAAAGAGAAGAAGGATGGGCCCTCCAAGGCCATGCTCAGGTCAATCCTGCTCGCAGTACTCCATATCTAGGACCTGTGGGCTTCGAGACATGTTCTCCTAGTTATCCCTAGAAATTGGGGATAACATAACCAACTTGATTGATAAACGCCATGTGAAAATCATTGTTGTATATAGCTTTATTTTTCGTTGTTTTATTTTGCTTTGTTTAATTGATTGTTCAATTTCTATTATTTCATTTTCTGTTGTTTTATGTTTATCAGAAATAATTTTTGGATCAGTTTTGCCACAACAATGCCATTCTGTTAGTATTGTTGATCAATAACAATAAAGTTACATAGCTGTCACGATGTCCTCTTTTTAGACATCGCTAAAATTTATTTTTGCTTCCAGTACTGTTGTTAGATATATGATTTGATTTTCTTCCCTATTTTCTGCTATCCCTTTCTTCCCTCCATCCTGAGATTCAAAAGAGCATATCAAAAAATTTCTCCTTAAAACGAAGAAAAACTTTTACTATGATTGATCGAATGTTATGCATACACGACCAAACCCCCTCATATGTACAACTTTTCATGAGTTATTCCCAAAGTCTCGTATCATTTTTCCCTTAATCCATCCTTTTCCCCCTATTGTATAATTGGTTTGGTCAATAATTCTTTGATCTATGTTCACCGATCTGCGAAACCAGACATTATGAGTTCTTAATCTGTTAGAAACATATTTCCTTGTGGAGTCTCCAGTTTGTTGACGCTCAAAAGCGCAACGTAGGGTACCTACTTGCAAATGGTTGCAACGCCTTATTATTTAATTATATTTAATAATATACTAATAGGTGGGACCCCTTGTGTGACTTATGTGACTATGATGGAGAAGCAACACTTACATTTCATGTGCTTATGCCTTGGTTGTGACACAAAATCTACAGTTTATTTGCTTTAAATCACTGTCAAAATAATTATTACAGGATGATATGGGCAGAGTGACTAAACAGGAAATGATGTTGTCTTAATTATCTCTCGCAAAGTATGACTATGTTGCCTTTAAATGAATGAGGAATCTACACTCCAGTTTTAATTTTTATATTTTATATGGTGTATAGCTTGGTGATCACCTTAAACCTTGCTACAAGTGTTGCACACATTGGTTTAATTGTAAGTTTGGTTGTGATTTGGTATCCCTAGAAAAGTTTTGTTATATGTGAAATTGGAATAATGGCAGGGGTTGGCGCATTTGCAAAATTGGAACATTGGCAAACTATGGTATAGTTGGCATGTATTGAGTTGATTTGAATGTTAATGGTTGATGAGTTGAATAGTGGGCCTGCTCGTACTGGCCATGAATGAAAACGTGAATGTAGAAGCGACGTGCAATAAATACACGTCACTCTAACTCACCTCGAGCTCGCCACCCTAGTCATTTTTCATTTGCTCTTGTCGGTTGGTGTTGCTCTGCTTTGCTCAACCATGGAGACGGTATACAAGTTGGTCATTTCTCCTTGGCAATTTTACAGAGGTATGGGGTTTTCTTGCTTTTCCATCCATGAACATTTGCTCTGCTCTTTAATTCAATAGTTGGCTCTTGTTTTCCCACGGTCTGTGCATTTCCAAAGCTATTATATGAATGAATTCAGATTGTGTATTGGTCATTTGCAAGGTTTTGGTTTCCTGTGGTGGTTGTATTTGAACCATGGCATTGAAAAGAGGCGTGATGTATTTTGTTGTATATAGTTGTTCGCATTTTTGTTATGGAAAATAATATCATTGGAAAACTCTCATGCCTGCCTTGCCTCTGGTTCCTTGTTTTCGGTTTCTTCCTTGTTCGAAATAGTTATCCTCGCTTCTTACCTGTGGGTTATTTGGACACTCTACTTGTCTATTAAGTTGTGGTTTTCGTGGCTATTGTGTCCGCGCCTTGGTCACTACTCTATGAGTATTAATGTGGAATTTTGTGAAGGATTAAACCTTTTGTGCTCCTTCTAGCCAAACCCTCAGTTTTTTAGCCCGGTTTCTTCTACCACCTTACTGTCCACTGTTGCAAATTGAACCATGTGCATTGGAAATTATTGTAAAATATGGCCAACCCAGAATTAAGAAAAGACATTGTTCGTGTTCTTTTTGGTCACGGGTTTGATTGATTATTTGTTGTGCGAAGATGAAAGAAATGTTGAACCCACTTATTCGTTTGGTTATACATTCTATCACAAGGAAAAATATGGGGTCAATCGCAATTTTGCAAAAGTATTATGAAAATACAACTTCTTGTGTTTTATTTTCAAATGCGATGAGCACCTGTATATGAATTATGAAATGCTTGAGTGAAGTTTTATGAACCAAAAGGTAATAAATTGGAAAGTTTGGTTAATTATGGTTTCGATCAAATTATTGTTATACACGGGGAACCTTTGGACACTTTGTGGGACCCTGTGGGTTTAAACTTTATCAATGTTGACATTATGGACCATAGCCTGTCCACTCCGTGACTGTTTGTTGTGTTGGTTGTGATTATTATGTTGTTGTTCACCCTTCGACTCTGTTATATATAAGCAGTATTATTATTGTTAATCAATTCCTGGGCAATATAAAATTGGTTACTATGCAATGCAATTTCTCAAGCAAATGACCAGCCTTGGAAAGAAACACGAGTTATGGGTTGTTGTTTTTTAAACAGAGTGTTGTTCAATTTTGAAACAATAAAAGGTTTTGATTATTAATTAACGACGAGAATGACATTGTTTGATATATTATTAGAACAATATCTGTGGGAATCCCTTCCATCATACCATTTTTCGCTAAATACAACCCCTTCATGATCCCAATTTCACTTATGAATTCCTTGTTCTGTGATATTTATTTTTAAGAGAATTCTGTATGGAAATGAAGAAAAGTTGACGTCGCAGAGATTGATGATTGGTATTCTGGGATATGTTTTTACACAGTTGATTATTTTTATTGATTGTTGGAACAGTATTCATAAATCCTCCCCCTCCATGATATCAATTTACGCTAAATACAAGCCCTTCATACTTCCATTGACCCTCTCAATTCCCTATTCATGTGGCAATTAATAAATGATATTTTTATGGATGGATTGCATGTGTCTTGTAGTAAATTATAGAGTCAACTCTTGATTTATGTAAGCAAAGTTTCATGTATGGGTTATTAATAACTTCATGATTGACTAATTATTGCTACAGGATGAGTTTTTTTAGTAGAGGCAGTCATGGCCAAAATAACATAGG
Organism: Picea engelmannii; assembly: GCA_009831015.1. Classification (NCBI taxonomy): domain Eukaryota; kingdom Viridiplantae; phylum Streptophyta; class Pinopsida; order Pinales; family Pinaceae; genus Picea; species Picea engelmannii. The sequence goes on from ML788666.1 coordinate 346,873, forward strand.
CAGGGGTAATTGGAAGCAAGGTCATAGGAGGCCTCGATTTTCCATTCACTTTGATGCTGACCCGCAAGAGTTAAACCAGTTATTCAAAGCTGGGTTCTTTAATTTGGTTGGCCATGGGATATTGCATCCTCGCCCTGAAAGGCCCCCTTTCCAACAACCTCGGATTTTTCCCGGGATTCTTGTTCCTCCACATGTGTCAATGCAGCCCGAAGTCTCCGCTAATGACGGTTGGCAAGAAATTGTCCACCAACCTGTCTCCCACCACCATGGATGGCCCACTGTGTCCTTACCTTTACCACCACCATGGATGGCCCACTATGTCCTTACCTTTACCACCACCAATTAATCCCAATGTTCAAATTGCACCTGTTGTTTTCCTAGTACAATCCTCGCACGCCAACAAAATATTAAAAACTGATATCCCACAACCTATGCAAGACAAATGAAAAGCAACGACCTCCCCCTCTAGTCCATCCACAAAATATTCTAAATTTGTGTCTTCACGTCTCCACCTAAAAGATGACTGCTCCCATGTGATCAGCGAAATACAGGCTGAAGGGTCTAACCAACTAAGGGCTACTCAAGAAAAGTCAGTTGGAGACAACAGTGAGAAGAGGAAATATGCCTCGCAAAGCAACAAATATGGATTTTAATAGTATTTTGTGATTTTCAATGATGAAGACAACATTTAATAATTTTTAACTTTTGGGAAAACAAGCTTTATTTTGGATATTTTTGTGGACAAAATGGATATATTATTTTTTTGGGATATGTCCTTAAATTTGTTGATATTTAAATATTCGATTTAAATAATATCAATGGGAGCTTCAAGGGTGTTATATGATCCAAATGATAAATTTTATATTTTATATTTGATGATTGGAAAAAGAATGATGGGAGTCACAAGGGGTCCCACCTATTTAGTAATTATTAACTAGACCCTTGTTTATATATTATTATTAATTATTTCTCCCTAAACTAATTAGTTAAGCTAATTTGACTTAACTAAAGGAAGTAGTTGAACTACCTCAACTTATTGAGAAAGAATAAAGGTTTAATGAGAGGAAGAGACAAGGGGAGAATAGATGGAGAAAGAGAAGACTAATGTTTGCTCTTCAATTAGTGAGATAGCTTTAGTTTTCATTCATTTCTGAGTTTACTTGAAAGCCTAATTGTCTTGTTAAAAACAGGGTCTTATTGAAGGCATCAAGGTTCAAAATTGAATCATGCTTTTCATTAGCTTGTTTTAAAGGTGTTTGATTCATACTTGATATTCTGTGTATTCTTGTCTATTTGTGAATTAATTTTCATTGCTAATAAATGATAGCCTTCAAAGTCAAATGGCAGCATTTTTGTGGCAAGCTGATCTAGATCATTAATTTCAGTTTTATTTTATTTTCAGAGTCTTTTTGTATGGTGCCCACTGGAGACCTCTAAATTTGACTCTGGTCCATACCCTCGTAGGGGTTTGTAAAGAGAAATAGACTTTTGTATCTAAGAATGAAATAGATCAAATTATTGTCCTGTCTCATACATGTGTTTTCATGACTCGGTTCCTCCTTTCACTTTTGGTCTCCATGTTTACTTTATTGTAAAAAGTTGTATACATTCTTGTAGCTTTGTATAAAATTTATTTTTACATTGCAACATATACAAATCATAAAACCAACCTTAATCCTTGTAATTAATACTTGTGGATTGAGTGGATATTTTGAGGCTATAAACCCAGGGTGACATTCCCAACTATCTTGTCCTATCCATGAAAGATCTTAAAATGATTGAGTAAGGTGTTCCATACCTTTTCCTCAACACTCACGTTTCTCTTTAATGTTGGAGTCCATGGAATCTTCTATAGATTACATGACCTTCTTTCTTGAAGTCTCCAAGTTTTTCCTTCCATCATAGGAATATAAATGTAGATGGAGAACCAAGTGTATTCAAGGCTTCTTTTTGAAGAAGACTTCTTCTAGATTCAAGATGAACACATGTTGCTTATCATGGCTGCTACTTCCAATGAAGAACATGGATAGATACTTCATAGTCTTTACATATTATTCTTCAATGGATCATATCGTTGGGGATTAACTCCCCTCTAATCCCAGCTTCATGTCTGAATGAGCAATATGGATGCTCTTCTTTTGGAATTGTGTGATCAGTTCCCTCCATCTGAGAGAGTCCATGCTTTTGTCTACTGCATCTCTCTTTTCTTTCTGTATAGTGTCACAAGCCTGTTCTGGCTTCCTTTTGATTCCTGACTTCCTTCGAGTCCGACTCCTCTGAATCTCTTTAAGTTTGTTTCTATCTGTTTTGATTTCTTCCCATCTTGCAGTTCTGTCATCCTTATAAACTTCTTCTATGACAGCTTCTGCAAGGATTGTTCATCAAACACATTTCACAAGGGTACCTGTCCAGAACAAGAACAACATGAACAAACAATAAATATCTATCTAGAGGAGATGTTAGTTCATCTTACGAACAAGCATCTATATCAATAGTATTCATATGCAGTCAAGTATTCATTGCACCTAGCAATAATAGAATCTTTCAAAGACTACTTTCTCAATTTGTAATGTAACAATTATCACCTTTGATATATACAAATTTGAAGCTTAACAATTTAATCAAACCTGGAACCTGAAGCTTCACTTGCTATGGAGGGTGCACTTGTTCTTTTGAATGCATTGAATCCAAGATTACAGCTTGGAAAAGGTCTCTAGTACTTTCCCTGCAAACACACTCATTTTTTGCTAGATGATATAACTTGGATAACATATACAAGTGCATACCTTTGAAGTCTTGTAGCATCGTCCAACTTGTCTTCCAATCTGAAACTATATACCATCTTGAAAAGAGGATATTATAAACTAAATCAGAGGATCTAATGATTAGAACAAGCTAGAAACTCTAAAATTTCAATCTTTGACCACAAAATCAATTTGACCATAAGTCAACCTTTGACTTTGACTAGTCAAACTTTGACTTTGACCAAAAATTCAAACCTCATGTTTTTGCTCGCTGAGGGAACCAAGTGATGTTCTAGGCTAGGGAGAACTAAGATGTCAAGGAATTAGGTCAAATGCTTTACTAGAAGTGCTCGAACACAAGGGTTAGCGTTTATTGTAGCTGCATAATCAGAAAACCTAGTTGCAGCTATAACTAATGCCATAATGAGCTTAACAAATAACTTCCCAATCTATCTTCCAGTGTTTAGACTGTCTTAAGATAGTGTGGGCCCATAACATTTTAGAAAATAAAGATATGTGCCTCATTTTTCCATAGACAATATATCAATATTGTCACCCAACCATAGGCACAATGACCACCTGCGAGCACCTTAACCTTGATAGACAGAATAATTCTAAAAGCATACCGATAGCTGACCAAGGTAGCACACATTTATCCAAGGCTAGCAGACCAATTAAGAATAACCAAAGACCAAGCAGAAAGTCCAAACCATAACTAAGATAAAGTCCAACCAAAAGCCAAAATCCCAGTTGCAACAGCTGCAGCGATACTCCCTCTCCAAACTTGCGCAACACTAATCTTATCCAGTTATGAGAGTGAAAGTGACAAATAATCTCTAACACCCTCTTATTTATAGTGATCTTTGTCACCTGTCCAGGACGACTTCTTCCTTTAGAGGTTAACACTTAAATATTAATTATTTTATTGAGCCGAGATGTCTTCTAGGGTTTCTACACATTTGTTTAGGGTTTCTTTTACTTCTCGAAATATTCTAGTCTCGTCAAAGGTTACACGTAGAGGTTAATACCTCCCGCAGCTACCATAATATCAACAATTTCCTTGTCAATTTATTTACGTCATTTAGTGGGCACGTAATTCATGCATTTTCTAGGACAAACTGATCTTGGTGAAGGTAGTAGCAGATTTGGTTGAAAAATTAGCCCGTGATTTCAAGCTTGAGCCAAAAATAAGATTGCCCGTAATTATTTCCATGCCCTTGATAGATCTAGATATCCCTTGGGGTTTCTTTGACGGTGCAAGTCAAGTACACCCCTAGGTGTGGGATTGGTGTGGGGTTGTATCTTAATGCTTCTCATTTATTTAATGTTAGATATGCTCCGAGTAGAGGACCCAACATGAAATCAAAATTCTTGGCTTTGTGGACATTACTCTATTTGACCAGTAAACAGGGAGTTAAAAATATACAGGTGATGGGAGACTTGAAGGTGGTAATAGATTGGGATAATGGAAAGGATAAGGTGGTTATTGTGCATCTGAATCCCTTTTAGAACAAGTTTGAACCTCCATTCAAGGATTTAATTGGAGGATTGGAACCTTCTACAAAGAATACCATAAACCCCGACAAATGCCAACATTTGTGGTGGTCAACTTCGACAAATACATTAGTCACCTTCAGGAACAACCTTCACAACGTCATAAATGTATATCCTATATTGGAGGATTGGAACCTTCTCATGGCAAGGACTAATTCCTTCTTATCTCAATGGGATCAACGCACATTCCAAGCTTCGATGCATTTATTCTCAACCAACAAATTAGACACAATTCATAATAAATAATTTTTGAATTTTTTAAACATTCAATTTGTAATTAGATGCCGAAAAAATGATTGAGGATGAACAATTTCGGTCTCAAGTCTTATTGTGCCCCAATTAACCATTGATGTTAACATCCAACTTATGGGACACAAATGGCCTTGTTAATAGATAACTTGGTCAAATTATCACCATCTTCTGTAAAGGAGACCATAAACTCTGAAAAATACCAACATTTGTGGTGGTCAACTTCGATAAATATATTAGTCACCTTCAAGAACAACCTTCACAAAGTCAGAAATGTAGATAATGGATTAGAACCTTCTCATAGAAAGGACTGATTCCTTATCTCAATAGGATCAATGCACATTCCAAGATTCAATGCATTTATTCTCAACCAACAAATTAGACACAATTCATAATAAATAATTGCCGAATTTTTAAAAAATTCCAATTGTAATTAGATGTCGAAAAAATCAAAGACATGTTCCGTAAATGATTGCAGATGAACAATTTTGGCCTAAAGTCTTACTATGACCCAGTTGACCATTGATGTTAACATCCAACTTATGGGCCACAACTAGCCTTGTTAACAAATAGCTTGGTCAAAGGGGCGACAAGTGCGGGGGGAATCATCTTTGATTTCGATGGACAAAAGATTGTGGACTACTCCTGGGGACTAGGGAAGACCACTAATAAAAAAGCGGAAAGTCCTGCAGTCTACATGGGGCTCCAAATTGCACACTTGAAAAACATCCACACCCTCACCGTTCTTGGAGACTCTGAACTAATAATAAAGGATCTCCTCGGCCAAACAACTTCATCCATCCAAATTCCTAGCGACCTTCATTCCTGAACTAAAACCTTGAAACGACAATTCACCAAGATCCACTTCTTCCACATCCTTCGCTCTCAAAATCAAGAAGTTGACCGCTTAGCTAAATCAGCAAAGACTATGGAATGGGACCAACTCTTCATTAATCGAGTAGAATCATATGCTTGGCTCCCTTAACTCCCACCGTCTTAGAGGATTTCCCAACTCTAATTTGGACCTAACCCTTCCCAACTCTTTTTTTATCTAACCCCCTTCAGAACTCTTGACTATCTCGACTACCCCTTCTCTCCTCTCCCTCTTTCCCCTTCATCCCCTCCCCCCTTCCCAGCCCCCCTCCTCGTTGGAAACCTCCATCCCCTCCCCCCCATCTAGGCCCTTCCCCTCGTCACATGGCCCCACCTTGACCACGTTCCCCCCCTTCTCCCTCATGCCATCTCCTCCACTTCCCATCCCTCATCTTAACTTCTTTGCAGCCCCTTCGTACCCATTAACGCCCTTCCCAACATCCATGGAGTCATTCCCCTTGCTCTTCTCTACGAGAGATATCGTCGGCTCATGGGAAGTTTAGGCCTACTGCACTTTCAAGTGCGTGTAGGCGCTCTCCCTTCCGCAAATATAGCTAACTCTCCACTCCCATTCAAGAACCTTTCTTCATTTCTCCAATGAACTCCATGACATTATGCTTCCATGCCCTCTTACCATCATGTGGTGGAGGTCCAGAGCCCCCTGCACTTTCCCGTCCCGCGTCTCTGAGGAATTGAGAGCGCAATTTCGTTCTTTGCGAATGGATGTCATGCACACAGAAGAAAGAACAAATACTCGTTTCTGGATTTTCAAAGGGAAAATTAGGGGCTGCGAGACGATATTGCCAATTTACAAGGCCAATTGCATCAACAAGAACTTAGGCATAATCAAGAGCTTGCAATATCTCTCCATGGGATCAACAAGAACACCAGGCATATTGGAGAAATGGCTCAACAAATGGGAAATCCATTCGACCACCCCCAGCACCCAACAAACTCCAATGATTAAACTGGCTCAAGGCTTCCCTCAACATTTCACTCTGCAACAAGCAATGAGCATTCTCTGGTACCTTCTGCTTCTCTGATGGCTCCAGCTTGGTCCAACCCAGGAGAAGGAAATCAACAACCAGAAGCAAATCCAACAAATTTCCAGGAGGATTTGGAAGCCTTTCATAATTTCTAGTAGGTTTTTTTATGAATTGTAATTTTTTGTTAATTTTATCTACATGTGTAGCCTTTTTTACATGGAAAGTCAGTAGTTCCTACTGGACCAATTCCACTAGCGTAATTAGATTGCATCAGTTAGACAATTTTCTATGAGAAGAACAAAGAATTCAATACTCTGCTTTTTGTAATCAGTGAAAGCACAAATCTCTTTTTTTTTTAAAATATAAATTCCCAACCATTTCTATAAAAAAAACAAATAGCTTGGTCAAATTATCACCATCTTCTGCAAAGAAGACACAAATGCCAATATTAGTGGTGGTCAACTTTAGCAAATACATTAGTCCTATGTGGGATCGCAATAAACCAATTTATCTACCAGATGCATCTATACAAGTTGGAGGGTGTACACTTGTGAAATTGGGCTATAAAGTGCAAACAAAAGCCAGTTTTCAAGGAATGAAAGTATGGTGGTGGAAACAAGTTTGGAAGCTACATAACATGTTGAAATCTAAGATTGTTTGTGGCTAGCTTTGCATAATAAACTTTTGATGTGGGACAATGGTCTTAATAGGGGTTGGATTGGACCCAACAAATGTTCTTTGTGCAGGTTAGAAGTTGAATCAATCTTTCATCTCTTTGTGAAATGCCCCTGCATTGTACGAGTCTGGACCTCTATTGCCAAGAAGTTTAACCCAAAGGTGACATGGAAAAGGAATTGTTTGGAGGACTATGTACACGAGTGGCTTTTGGATGCTTCAGTTGCCAATTTTGCTCGTTTCCTTATCACTTTATTTACTTTAGGCACATAATTCATGCATTTTCTAGGAAAAACTGATCTCGGTGAAGGTAGTAAAAGATTTGGTCAAAAAATTAGCTCGTGATGATCCAGGTGGATATTGGTGGCCACCCACCTATTCCACTTGGACCCCCACCATTGCTTCTTTCAGTGTTTCAGTTTTCGCACAATTTACTATTTTTAGCAGTTTTTTTGGGTCCTGAACTTCCGGGGCCATTTTGAGGCCCTAAACGATGTTTTTTTGGGTATGTTGCTATCAAAAACTTTCTGCTAATGATAATATTTTTTCTTGAGCGTTGTAGGCCTCGAATAGATCTTTCCAACGAGCTATCATACGGCTAAAACGGAGATCGTATGCAAAAGTTACGACCCCGGGAAGTTGATGCACCAACTTACCCAAACGGGGCCCACATGACTTTTGGCGCTTCATCTCCCAGGGTTAGGTTTTTGGATGTCTAGGAATTTTGGCATTCCCGTTTAT
>ML788666.1:395975-409687 GCA_009831015.1 Picea engelmannii
TGAATGGGAGATAAGATGTAAAATGATAGAATGGTGGGAGCAGACGATGGCTCTGCAAATCCCCCTTGGTGGCTAACCAAAACCCATGAATACAAGCTTGCTAAGTCACCCCGACAATCACCCCAACAATGGTCAAGTGGATTGGTGTAAGATCCAAGCAGTTATCAGAAATGAAAGGAACCTAATGCATATATAAGAAGTTTATAATGATCAAACATGACACATACCATGATACCTTGGACCAATTACCTCATGGAGCAAGAGTCTTCTCTGATGCAAGTCCAAGCCGATGGTGATGGATGCTGCTACTGCTAACAGGATAAGTCTGGCAAAGAAGAGAAGGATGGGCCCTCCAGGCCCATGCTCAGGTCAATCCAGCTCTCGACACTTCATGTCTGGGACTTGTGGGCCTCGAGACACGATCTCCTAGTTATCCCTAGATATCGGGGATAACACACATCACCATACATGTGTACATATATATAGTTTTTACATCAAAGTATTAAACCCAATATGAGTATTCCTTCCACACAACATCATACAGCCGAAGTGGATCTTTACGTGTCTCGTGCTTTTGTTCATGAGCATTGTGTCCTTATTGTTGCCAATATACTCTTTGGTTATAGTTGGTACTACATCTCTCTTCTTTTTCCTTAGAATATCACCATCCTTGGTATTCTTCATTCTCGATACTCATTCTTCAATTGTTCCTATAACAACCATCAAGTAAACATACACATTATGGCTATTATCATGTAGCAATTATCTTATTCATGGGATTTATCAACTCCACAATAATTATGTATTTAAAAATAAATATGCAATATTAATTCAATACTTATCTTCACGACTATTTCTCTACTTTACAAGCTATCGTCGGAAAAAAATATTTTATTTTTCTTTCAAACATGCCCTTTTTTATTTCAACCATCATACCACATGCACTTTTCTGCATCAATTTCATTCATGGAAGTTTCCTCTTCCTTGTCGCACTCACCCTTCTAGGCTCAAACATACCCTTCACTGCTAAACAGTCCCTTGGGCGATCCATCTTTCCAAGGTTTTCACATGCATGGAGAGTGCCAACTTACTACTAGGCATCCACTACCAATCACTAAACAACAACCTCTAGAAACCACAAGGTTCTAGCATCCTTCTTTTCGATGTTTATTTCCTTTAGCCATCATCATTTTTCCATAATTCTATTCCCCTGATGAATCTTTCATGTAGTCCATCCACATGGGACTACCATGGCGTGCAACTCTTTCAATGCAACATCCACAATAGCTCTTGAAATTATCTCAAATTCATGAATTAGAAACCATTTCATCATTTTAGTTGTTCGCATATTAATTTTAATGAAATATACATAAGCATGCACTCCCACAATGTGTTCAATATATATATATATATATATATATATATCAACATGCATGTGTGCATATCCACAACTTGCACACACAATTTAGTCATGCATACCTACTCAATGCATCATTGCATTGATTCCCAAATACCAGATTCTTGCATCATGTGTTTCACCATGATGAGTTGGAAGGTCTAGCCATTGCCTCAACACATCATCCAACCACCTCCCCAATACTTGATCGATCATCTAGACACCTTACTTTGTATCCCATCACAATACCATGTGCTCTCAGTGTTGGCAAGAAGGTTGTAGTCTAGACCATTAATACAAGTAGGGAGACCATTGAACAGTTGTGTAGCGCTATAGTCTTTCCATATCCAACTACACCATGGCCTCACACATGGCTAGCTATGTTGGCATTCACTTCTATATCAAGATTATATCTCCTAACCACCTTGGTTATTAAGTCATAAACAACACAACATGATAAGCCATTTTTTTTCACATGAATTCATTCACAAGTTAACCAACTTTTATATACCAAAAGCTTTCCACCTTTACCACACTAATGGAATATCATTATCATAGATGCATTCAAATTAAATAACACATCAATTCAAATATGGAATCTTGGCAGAGGGAGTTATTACGTAAATTCCCTTCAACATTTCTACAACATAAGCATAACAATCCATATTTGCATGGATTCCATTAACTTATTTGACACTACCTAATCAATCAGTGTCTGTTAGATGCTCATATGCTCCTTTCATCAATCTCTTGATCACATTATGTTGTCCTCATATTTTCTTCATATGGCTAACTATCATATGCAGCAACATCATCAACATCTTTAGCCATGCTATCAACCATTTTCCTGGTTACAAAACCATCATTATCCACATTCAATCATAATAACATGTTTATTGCATTTATAATAACATACTATTCTTAGTATATAAGTATGTTATAATTGTATATCTACTCAAGCAATTATATATGCACTAAATCATATTTATATGCATTAAGCATCCACTCCCATTCTAGCTACCCATCTCTCGCATTTCCAATATTATTATGCTTCAAAACTATTACATATATATCATATTTATCAATATTAAGAAATATATCATTATATCAAGATAAAAGTTCAGAAATTATCCCTCATTAACATGGTTTCCTTATCGACCATGTTCAACATTATTGCTACAACAATTGCATCAACATTCTTTAGTATTTTCCATCTTCCTTTGTCATCCTTGGTTGTCCTCAAATACCACTGGATTCTTGCTCGTTCTGTGCTCTCACTTTATGCAATGTTGCTTCTTTTTCGAAGAAATTTCCAGCCAAGTCCCACTAGTCCCCTTTACATTTCCAACCAATATATCATATAGATATTCCTTCTTCATCGTCTAATTCCTTTTCTAGTTTAATCTTTCCTCGATTTACTTTGCCTAAATCTTCCAACACTAATGGTGTTGAAATTTAAATCCTTCCCACTTGGCATTGCCATTATAGTCTTACTAATCATTTTCTTCTTCTTTGGACAATTTGGCCTGAACCTTGACTTCAACAATCATGTTGATTTAGTGCTAGAATTATTCCCCTAGTGTTGTAATATCAACCGGCTCTAGCATGCACATTATGGCATCTTTTTCCATCCTTTCTCATTATCGATGGACTTGTCCAATTCTGGAATTCATTTCACTTCATTGAATAACTTCCTTTGAAATCCGATTATATCATTCTAGAACAAATCTACACATAATGCATTGTTTCCTGTCTTCATTGGAAACCTTTAGAGTGTATGAACCTTTATTATTTCATCCACTAAATATTTACTTTTGAACCATGCTTCCAATGCACACTCTTATAACAAAATTAGATGTGTGACTCTAATTCTTCATATGTTGATCCCCATGGCTAAAGCACCTTACATTCATATGCATCCTAGTGTCACCCTTCACCTGTTAGATTGTTCTATAAATCCCATCTATGTCATTATGGCTTGGTTGTACAGAATAACCAATTGCATTGGCCATGATCCTCATAGCTCTTTTTCTTCATGTAGGTATTTTCCATACCCTGACCAAATATTCTCCTTTAACATAGAATATTCAGATCCAATACCTAAGAGATCTCATGGATCTTCACACCTATCATCATTCATTTGCTTTATATATTATCAACTTTATATATGTTATCAACTATATACATAGTACCCTGTCCTCCTAAGGATTTCTCAAAAAATAGAACTAACTTGACCTTCTACGACCAACTTTAGACCAGAAAGTCGTGATAAGCATATTACAATATTCCAACTCAATTATTTCAAGATCCAGACATACCAAAAATACAGACTGCTAGACCAAAACTATTTAATAGTTCCCTTTCTACGACCATATACAACAACATATAGACAAATACTATGATGGTTGCCCGAGTATTGTTGATCACTAGAACCATTAGCATACTCAAACCAATAAAAACATATGACTATACCACCTGCAACATGATTAAAAATGAAACTCCATATATTCTATCTCCTAGTCATCGAAGAATTTATGAAAAACAAAGGATCTATCATGAAGCATCGAAGCCTCTTTGGACAACTTTAATGTTTTTTTATTCAGTTCCCTAAAAACAAGAGCGAAGAAAGTCTAATCAAAGCCATGAATGGAGGTTCAAACTTGTTGTAAAAGGGATTCAGATGCACAATAACCACCTTATTCTTTCCATTATCCCAATCTATTACCACCTTCAAGTCTCCCATCACCTATATATTTTTAACTCCTTGTTTATTGGTCAAATAGAGTAACGTCCACAAAGCCAAGAATTCCGCTTTCATGTTAGGTCCTCTACTCGGAGCATATCTAACATGAAATAAATGAGAAGCATTAAGATACAACACCGCACCAATCCCACACTTGTGAGGTGTCCCTGACTTGCACCGTCAAAGAAACCCCAAGGGATATCTAGATCTATCAAGGGCATAGAAATCATTCTGGGCAATCTTCTTTTTGGCTCAAGCTTGAAATCACGAGCTAATTTTTTGACCAAATCTTTTACTACCTTCACCGAGATCATTTTTTCCTAGAAAATGCATGAATTACGTGCCTAAAGTAAATAAAGTGACAAGGAAATGAGCAAAATTGGCAACTGAAGCGTCCAAAAGCCACTCATGTACATAGTCCTCCAAACAAGTCCTTTTCCATGTCACCTTTGGCTTAAACTTCTTGGCAATAGAGGTCCAGACTCATACAATGCAGGGGCATTTCACAAAGAGATGAAAGATTGATTCAACTTCTGACCTGCACAAAGAACATTTGTTGGGTCCAATCCAACCCCTATTAAGACCGTTGTCCCAAATAAAAAGTTTATTATACAAAGCTAGCCACAAACAATCTTAGATTTCAACATGTTATGTAGCTTCCAAACTTGTTTCCACCACCATACTTTCATTCCTTGAAAACTGGCTTTTGTTTGCACTTTATAGCCCAATTTCACAAGTGTACACCCTCCAACTTGTATAGATGCATCTGGTAGATAAATTGGTTTATTGCGATCCCACAGAGGACTAATGTATTTGCTAAAGTTGACCACCACTAATATTGGCATTTGTGTCTTCTTTGCAGAAGATGGTGATAATTTGACCAAGCTATTTGTTTTTTTTTATAGAACCGGTTGGGAATTTATATTTAAAAAAAAAAAAGATTTGTGCTTTCACTGATTACAAAAAGCAGAGTATTGAATTCTTTGTTCTTCTCATAGAAAATTGTCTAACTGATGCAATCTAATTACGCTAGTGGAATTGGTCTAGTAGGAACTACTGACTTTCCATGTAAAAAAGGCTACATATGTAGATAAAATTAACAAAAAATTACAATTCATAAAAAAACCTACTAGAAATTATGAAAGGCTTCCAAATCCTCTTGGAAATTTGTTGGATTTACTTCTGGTTGTTGATTTCCTTCTCCTGGGTTGGACCAAGCTGGAGCCATCGGAGAAGCAGAAGGTACTAGAGAATGCTCATTGCTTACTGCAGAGTGAAATGTTGAGGGAAGCCTTGAGCCAGTTTAATCATTGGATTTTGTTAGGTGCTTGGGGTCGGTCGAATGGATTTCCCATTTGTTGAGCTATTTCTCCAATATGCCTGGTGTTCTTGTTGATCCCGTGGAGAGATATTGCAAGCTCTTGATTATGCCCAAGTTCTCCTTGATGTAGTTGGCCTTGTAAATTGGCAATATCGTCTCGCAACCCCTAATTTTCCCTTTGAAAATCCAGAAACGAGTATTTGTTCTTTCTTCTGCATGCATGACATCCATTCGCAAAGAACGAAATTGCGCTCTCAATTCCTCGGAGACGCAGGACGGGCAAGTGCAGGGGGCTCTGGACCTCCACCACATGATGGTAAGAGGGCATGGAAGCATAATGCCCTGGAGTTCATTGGAAAAATGAAGAAAGGTTCTTGAATGGGAGTGGAGAGTTAGCCATATTTGCGGAAGGGAGAGTGCCTACACGCACTTGAAAGTACAATAGGCCTAAAATTCCCATGAGCCGATGATATCTCTCGTAGAGAAGAGCAAGGGGAATGATGCCATGGATGTTGGGAAAGGCGTCAATGGGTTTGAAGGGGTTGCAAAGAAGTTAAGATGAGGGATGGGTAGTGGAGGAGATGGCACGAGGGATAAGGGGGGGCACGTGGTCAAGGTGGGGCCATGTAACGAGGGGAAGGGCCTAGATGGGGGGGAGGGGATGGAGGTTTCCAATGAGGAGGGGGGCTGGGAAGGGGGGAGGGGATGAAGGGGAAAAGGGGAGAGGAGAGAAGGGGTAGTCGAGATAGTCGGGAGTTCTGAAGGGAATTAGATCCAAAAAAGAGTTGGGAAGGGTTAGGTCCAAATTAGAGTTGGGAAATCGTCTAAGACGGTGGGAGTTAAGGGAGCCAAGCATATGATTCTACTTGATTAATGAAGAGTTGGTCCCATTCCATAGTCTTTGTTGATTTATCTAAGCAGTCAACGTCTTGATTTTGAGAGCGAAGGATGTGGAAGAAGTGGATCTTGGTGAATTGTCATTTCAAGGTTTTAGTTCGGGAATGAAGGTCACTAGGAATTTGGATGGCTGAAGTTGTTTGGCCGAAGAGATCCTTTATTGTTAGTTCAGAGTCTCCAAGAACGGTGAGGGTGTGGATGTTTCTCAAGTGTGCAATTTGGAGCCCCATGTAGACTGCAAGACTTTCTGCTTTTTCATTAGTGGTCTTCCCTAGTCCCCAGGAGTAGTCCATGATCTTTTGTCCATCGAAATCAAAGATGATTCCCCCTGCACTTGCCGCCCCTTTGACCAAGCTATTTGTTAACAAGGGTAGTTGTGGCCCATAAGTTGGATGTTAACATCAATGGTTAACTGGGTCATAGTAAGACTTTAGGCTGAAATTGTTCATCTTCAATCATTTACGGAACATGTCTTTTGATTTTTTCGACATCTAATTACAATTGGAATTTTTTAAAAATTCGACAATTATTTATTATGAATTCTGTCTAATTTGTTGGTTGAGAATAAATGCATTGAATCTTGGAATGTGCATTGATCCTACTGAGATAAGGAATCAGTCCTTTCCATGAGAAGGTTCTAATCCATGATCTACATTTATGACTTTGTGAAGGTTGTTCTTGAAGGTGACTAATATATTTATCGAAGTTGACCACCACAAATGTTGGCATTTTTCAGAGTTTATGGTCTCCTTTGCAGAAGATGGTGATAATTTGACCAAGTTATCTATTAACAAGGCCATTTGTGTCCCATAAGTTGGATGTTAACATCAATGGTTAATTGGGGCACAATAAGACTTGAGACCGAAATTGTTCATCCTCAATCATTTTTTCGGCATCTAATTACAAATTGAATGTTTAAAAAATTCAAAAATTATTTATTATGAATTGTGTCTAATTTGTTGGTTGAGAATAAATGCATCGAAGCTTGGAATGTGCGTTGATCCCATTGAGATAAGAAGGAATTAGTCCTTGCCATGAGAAGGTTCCAATCCTCCAATATAGGATATACATTTATGACGTTGTGAAGGTTGTTCCTGAAGGTGACTAATGTATTTGTCGAAGTTGACCACCACAAATGTTGGCATTTGTCGGGGTTTATGGTATTCTTTGTAGAAGGTTCCAATCCTCCAATTAAATCCTTGAATGGAGGTTCAAACTTGTTCTAAAAGGGATTCAGATGCACAATAACCACCTTATCCTTTCCATTATCCCAATCTATTACCACCTTCAAGTCTCCCATCACCTGTATATTTTTAACTCCCTGTTTACTGGTCAAATAGAGTAATGTCCACAAAGCCAAGAATTTTGATTTCATGTTGGGTCCTCTACTCGGAGCATATCTAACATTAAATAAATGAGAAGCATTAAGATACAACCCCACACCAATCCCACACCTAGGGGTGTACTTGACTTGCACCGTCAAAGAAACCCCAAGGGATATCTAGATCTATCAAGGGCATGGAAATAATTACGGGCAATCTTATTTTTGGCTCAAGCTTGAAATCACGGGCTAATTTTTCAACCAAATCTGCTACTACCTTCACCAAGATCAGTTTGTCCTAGAAAATGCATGAATTACGTGCCCACTAAATGACGTAAATAAATTGACAAGGAAATTGTTGATATTATGGTAGCTGCGGGAGGTATTAACCTCTACGTGTAACCTTTGACGAGACTAGAATATTTCGAGAAGTAAAAGAAACCCTAAACAAATGTGTAGAAACCCTAGAAGACATCTCGGCTCAATAAAATAATTAATATTTAAGTGTTAACCTCTAAAGGAAGAAGTCGTCCTGGACAGGTGACAAAGATCACTATAAATAAGAGGGTGTTAGAGATTATTTGTCACTTTCACTCTCATAACTGGATAAGATTAGTGTTGCGCAAGTTTGGAGAGGGAGTATCGCTGCAGCTGTTGCAACTGGGATTTTGGCTTTTGGTTGGACTTTATCTTAGTTATGGTTTGGACTTTCTGCTTGGTCTTTGGTTATTCTTAATTGGTCTGCTAGCCTTGGATAAATGTGTGCTACCTTGGTCAGCTATCGGTATGCTTTTAGAATTATTCTGTCTATCAAGGTTAAGGTGCTCGCAGGTGGTCATTGTGCCTATGGTTGGGTGACAATATTGATATATTGTCTATGGAAAAATGAGGCACATATCTTTATTTTCTAAAATGTTATGGGCCCACACTATCTTAAGACAGTCTAAACACTGGAAGATAGATTGGGAAGTTATTTGTTAAGCTCATTATGGCATTAGTTATAGCTGCAACTAGGTTTTCTGATTATGCAGCTACAATAAACGCTAACCCTTGTGTTCGAGCACTTCTAGTAAAGCATTTGACCTAATTCCTTGACATCTTAGTTCTCCCTAGCCTAGAACATCACTTGGTTCCCTCAGCGAGCAAAAACATGAGGTTTGAATTTTTGGTCAAAGTCAAAGTTTGACTAGTCAAAGTCAAAGGTTGACTTATGGTCAAATTGATTTTGTGGTCAAAGATTGAAATTTTAGAGTTTCTAGCTTGTTCTAATCATTAGATCCTCTGATTTAGTTTATAATATCCTCTTTTCAAGATGGTATATAGTTTTAGATTAGAAGACAAGTTGGACGATGCTACAAGACTTCAAAGGTATGCACTTGTATATGTTATCCAAGTTATATCATCTAGCAAAAAATGAGTGTGTTTGCAGGGAAAGTACTAGAGACCTTGTCCAAGCTATAATCTTGGATTCAGTGCATTCAAAAGAACAAGTGCACCCTCCATAGCAAGTGAGGCTTCAGGTTCCAGGTTTGATTAAATTATTAAGCTTCAAATTTGTATATATCAAAGGTGATAATTGTTACATTACAAATTGAGAAAGTAGTCTTTGAAAGATTCTATTATTGCTAGGTGCAATGAATACTTGACTGCATATGAATACTATAGATGCTTGTTATACTTGTTCGTAAGATGAACTAACATCTCCTCTAGATAGATATTTATTGTTTGTTCATGTTGTTCTTGTTCTGGGCAGGTACCCTTGTGAAATATGTTTGATGAACAATCCTTGCAGAAGCTGTCATAGAAGATGTTTATAAGGATGACAAAACTGCAAGATTGGAAGAAATCAAAACATATAGAAACAAACTTAAAGAGACTCAGAGGAGTCAGACTCGAAGGAAGTCAGGAATCAAAAGGAAGCCAGAACAAGCTTGTGACACTATACAGAAAGAAAAGAGAGATGCAGTAGACAGAAGCATGGACTCTCTCAGATGGAGGGAACTGATCACATAATTCCAAAAGAAGAGCATCCATATTGCTCATTCAGGCATGAAGCTGGGATTAGGGGGGAGTTAATCCCCAACGATATGATCCATTGAAGAATAATATGTAAATACTATGAAGTATCTATCCATGTTCTTCATTAGAAGTAGCAGCCATGATAAGCAACATGTGTTCAGCTTGACTCTAGAAGAAGTCTTCTTCGAAAAGAAGCCTTGAATATACTTGGTTCTCCATCTACATTTATGTTCCTATGATGGAAGGAAAAACTTGGAGACTTCAAGAAAGAAGGTCATGTAATCTATAGAAGATTCCACGGACTCCAACATTAAAGAGAAACGTGAGTGTTGAGGAAAAGGTATGGAACACCTTACTCAATCATTTTAAGATCTTTCATGGATAGGACAAGATAGTTGGGAATGTCAGCTGGGGTTTATAGCCTCAAAACATTCACTCAATCCACAAGTATTAATTACAAGGATTAAGGTTGGTTTTATGATTTGTATATGTTGCAATGTAAAAATAAAATTTATACAGAGCTTCAAGAATGTATACATCTTTTTACAATAAAGTAAACATGGAGACCAAAAGTGAAAGGAGGAACCGAGTCATGAAAACACATGTATGAGACATGACAATAATTTGATCTATTTCATTCTTAGATACAAAAGTGTATTTCTCTTTACAAACCCCTGCGAGGGTATGGACCAGAGTCAGATTTAGAGGTCTCTAATGGGCACCATACAAAAAGACTCTGAAAATAAAATAAAACTGAAATTAATGATCTGGATCAACTTGCCACAAAAATGCTGCCATTTGACTTTGAAGGCTATCATTTATTAGCAATGAAAATTAATTCACAAATAGACAAGAATACACAGAATATCAAGGATGAATCAAACACCTTTAAAACAAGCTAATGAAAAGTATGATTCAATTTTGAACCTTGATGCCTTCAATAAGACCCTATTGTTAACAAGACAATTAGGCTTTCAAGTAAACTCAGAAATGAATGAAAACTAAAGCTATCTCACTAATTGAAGAGCAAACCTTAGTCTTCTCTTTCTCCTTCTATTCTCCCCTTGTCTCTTCCTCTCATTAAACCTTTATTCTTTCTCAATAAGTTAAGGTAGTTCAACTACTTCCTTTAGTTAAGTCAAATTAGCTTAACTAATTAGTTTAGGGAGAAATAATTAATAATAATAGATAAATAAGGGTCTAGTTAATAATTACTAAATAGGTGGGACCCCTTGTGACTCCCATCATTCTTTTTCCAATCATCAAATATAAAATATAAAATTTATCATTTGGATCATATAACACCCTTGTAGCTCCCATTGATATTCTTTAAATCGAATATTTAAATATCAACAAATTTAAGGACATATCCCCAAAAAATAACATATCCATTTTATCCACAAAAATATCCAAAATAAAGCTTGTTTTCCCAAAAGTTAAAAATTATTAAATGTTGTCTTCATCATTGAAAATCATAAAATACTATTAAAATCCATATTTGTTGCTTTGTGAGGAATATTTCCTCTTCTCACTATTGTCTCCAACTGACTTTTCTTGAGTAGCCCTTAGTTGGTTAGACCCTTCAGCCTGTATTTTGTTGATCACATGGGAGCAGTCATCTTTTAGGTGGAGACATGAAGACACAAATTTAGAATATTTTGTGGATGGACTAGAGGGGGAGGTTGTTGCTTTTCCTTTGTCTTGCACAAGTTGTGGGATATTAGTTTTTAATCTTTTGTTGGCGTGCGAAGATTATACTGGAAAAACAACAAGTGCAATTTGAACATTGGGATTAATTGGTGGTGGTAAAGGTAAGGACACAGTGGGCCATCCATGGTGGTGGGAGACAGGCTGGTGGACAATTTCTTGCCAACCATAATTAGTGGAGACTTCGGGCTGCATTGACACATGTGGAGGAACAAGAATCCCAGGAAAAATCTGAGGTTGTTGGAAAGGGGGCCTTTCAGGGCGAGGATGCAATATCCCATGGCCAACCAAATTAAAGAACCCAACTTGGAATAATTGGTTTAACTCTTGCGGGTTAGCAACAAAGTGAATGGAAAATCAAGGCCTCCTATGACCTCACTGCCAATTACCCCTGCCTATGTTATTTTGGCCATGACTGCCTCTACTAAAAAAACTCATCTTGTAGCAATAATTAGTCAATCATGAAGTTCTTAATAACCCATACATGAAACTTTGCTTACATAAATCAAGAGTTGACTCTAATTTACTACAAGACACATGCAATCCATCCATAAAAATATCATTTATTAATTGCCACATGAATATGGAATTGATAGGGTCAATGGCAATATGGAGGGATTATATTTAGCGTAAATTGATATCATGGAGGGGGAGGATTTACGAATACTGTTCCAGCAATCAATAAAAATAATCAACTGTGTAAAAACATATCCCAGAATATCAATCATCAATCTTTGCGACGTCAAGTTTTCTTCATTTCCATACAAAATTCTCTTAAAAATAAATATCACAGAACAAGGAATTGATAAGTGAAATTGGGATCATGAAGGGGTTGTATTTAGCGAAAAATGGTATGATGGAAGGGATTCCCATGGATATTGTTCTAATAATATATCAAACAATATCATTCTCGTCGTTAATTAATAATAAAAACCTTTTATTGTTTCAAAATTGAACACGACTCTGTTTAAAAAACAACAACCCATAACTCGTGTTTCTTTCCAAGGCTGCTCATTTGCCTCAGAAATTGCATTGCATAGTAATCAATTTTATATTGCCCAGGAATTGATTAACAATAATAATACTGCTTATATATAACAGAGTCGAAGGGTGAACAACAACATAATAATTGCAACCAACACAACAAATAGTTGCGGAGTGGACAAGCTATGGTCCATAATGTCAACACCAATAAAGTTTAAACCCACAGGGTCCCACAAAGTGTCCAAAGGTTCCCTGTGTATAACAATAATTTGATTGAAACCATAATTAACCAAACTTTCCAATTTATTACCTTTTGGTTCATAAAACTTCACTCAAGCATTTCATAATTCATATACAGGTGCTCATCGCATTTGAAAATAAAACACAACAAGTTGTATTTTCAGAATACTTTTGCAAAATTGCGATCGACCCCATATTTTTCCTTGTGACAGAATGTATAACCAAACGAATAAGTGGGTTCAACATTTCTTTCATCTTCGCACAAC
This sequence comes from Picea engelmannii, assembly GCA_009831015.1. Lineage (NCBI taxonomy): Eukaryota > Viridiplantae > Streptophyta > Pinopsida > Pinales > Pinaceae > Picea > Picea engelmannii. Next base: position 408,870 of record ML788666.1, read on the forward strand.
AAATAATCAATCAAACCCGCGACCAAAAAGAGCACGAACAATGTCTTTTCTTAATTCTGGGTTGGCCATATTTTACAATAATTTCCAATGCACATGGTTCAATTTGCAATAGTGGACAGTAAGGTGGTAGAAGAAAGCGGGCTAAAAAAATGAGGGTTTGGCCAGAAGGAGCACAAAAGGTTTAATCCTTCACAAAATTCCACATTAATACTCATAGAGTAGTGACCAACGTGTGGGCACTGTTATCCCCGATATCTAGGGATAACTAGGAGATCATGTCTCGAGGCCCACATGGTCCTAGACATGGAGTACCGAGAGCGGGATTGACTTGAGCATAGCCTTGGAGGGCCCATCTTTCTTCTTCTCAGCCAGATTTGTCCTGTCAGTAGTAGCAGCTTCCATCACCACTGGCCTGGGCCTGCATCAGAGAGGACTCTTGCTCCATGAGGTAATTGGTCCGAGGTATCATGGTATGTGTCATATTTGATTGTTATAGCCTTCTTATATATGCATTAGGTTCCTTTCATTTCTGATGACTGCTTGGATCTTACACTAATCCACTTGACCATTGTTGGGGTGATTGATTGGGTGACCTAGCAAGCTGATATTCATGGGTTTTGGTTAGCCACCAAGGGGGATTTGTAGAGCCATCGTCCGCTCCCACCATCTTATCACATTTACATCTTATACCCCGCTCATCCATCCCATTCCCCTAGTCTGGCCACTAGGATGACCTTTCAGGGTTACATTTTGTCTTATGGGAAGAAGGGGCTAAAGGCCCAGGGGGTAAAAGCAGCTGGTAAAAGATAAAAGCCATA
>ML788666.1:411327-421957 GCA_009831015.1 Picea engelmannii
TGAAAAGTTGCGGCTGAGTCATCTATTGATAGACATACAAGTGTTGAGCAATTTCATTGGCTTAAAAAGCAAAACGTTCACCTTATTGTCTAGCTAACCTAACACTAACCCTAAGATGACGTCACACCTATTTTGAACCCTTGGTTGCCTTAAAACGTTGTGGCATTGTCATCCATTGATAGACTTTGAGGTATTGGTTATTTTCATAGGCTTAATCAACAAAACGTCCTTCTCATTGTCTACCAAAGCTAACATGGATTAGGGCTGACGTCACCCTTAAAATGGTATAGTGACGCAACAACAATATTTATGTATGAGCACTTCTATTGCATTGTGATATAATAAGGATTGATTTTATACATTGAATGCAAGTATCATTTTGTATTTATTGAAGAAGTAATATTATAAACCATAAGCTTTAATTGCAATCATTGACTTCATCAATAATTACATTTATCATTGCTCATATATATTTTGAAGATAGTCATTAACAATTGAAGTACTAACCACTGTGGCATATTTTATCTTTATTTTTGTCTTGTCTCGCAAATAGGTGCCCTTATCAGTGGAATACCTTCTTTTGACTATCCATTTGGCAGTAATCTGTGAAGGAAAAGCTTACCTTAACCGAGCTTTAAACCCTTGATCCTTTTCCTTCAGAACCCCAGATTACTAGGGACGTCTCCCTTGGGATTAGCCACCCTGAATAGAAAGAGCTCCCCATCGAGGTGACAGTGGGTGGGGAAGCTCCTGTTACGCCAGTTTGAGTCTTACCTCTAGGCTACTAAACCTATCCTACAAACTGTGCAATAACATGCACAATAGCCACGAAAACCACAACTTAATAGACAAGCAGAGTGTCCAAATAACCCACAGGTAAGAAGCAAGGATAACTATTTCGAACAAGGAAGAAACCAAAAACAAGGAACCAGAGGCAAGGCAGGTCTGAGAGTTTTCCAATGATATTATTTTCCATAACAAAAATGCAAACAACTATACACAACAAAATACACCACGCCTCTTTTCAATGCCATGGTTCAAATACAACCACCACAGGAAACCAAAACCTTGCAAATGACCAATACGCAGTCTGAATTCATTCATATAATAGCTTTGGAAATGCACAGACCGTGGGAAAACAAGAGCCAACTATTGAATTAAAGAGCAGAGCAAATGCTCATGGATGGAGAAGCAAGAAAACCCCATACCTCTGTAAAATTGCTAAGGAGAAATGACCAGCTTGTATACTGTCTCCATGGTTGAGCAAAGCGGAGCAACAACAACCAACAAGAGCAAATGCAAAATGACTAGGGTGGTGAGCTCAAGGTGAGTTAGAGTGACGTGTATTTATTGCACGTCGATTCTGCATTCACATTTTCATTCATGGCCAGTATGAGCAAGCCCACTATTCAACTCATCAACCATTAACATTCAAATCAACTTAATACAGGCCAACTATACCATAGTTTGCCAATGTTCAAATCCCAATTTCACATATAACAATTTCACATTCCAATTTCACAGGCCAACTATTCCAATTTCACATATAACAAAACTTTTCTAGGGATACCAAATCACAACCAAACTTACAATTAAACCAATGTGTGCAACACTTGTAGCAAGGTTTAAGGTGATCACCAAGCTATACACCATATAAAATATAAAAATTAAAACTGGAGTGTAGATTCCTCATTCATTTAAAGGCAACATAGTCATACTTTGTGAGAGATAATTAAGACAACATCATTTCCTATTTAGTCACCCTGCCCATATCATCCTGTAATAATTATTTTGACAGTGATTTAAAGCAAATAAACTGTAGAGTTTGTGTCACAACCAAGGCATAAGCACATGAAATGTAAGTGTTGCTTCTCCATCATAGTCACATAAGTCACAGAAGGGGTCCCACCTATTAGTATATTATTAAATATAATTAAATAATAAGGCGTTGCAACCATTTGCAAGTAGGTACCCTATGTTGCGCTTTTGAGCGTCAACAAACTGAAGACTCCATAGGGAAATATGTTTCTAACAGATTAAGAACTCATAATGTCTGGTTTCGCAGATCGATGAACATAGATCAAAGAATTATTGACCAAAACAATTATACATTAGGGGGAAAAGGATGGCTTAAGGGAAAAATGATACGAGACTTTGGGAATAACTCATGAAAAGTTGTACATATGAGGGGGTTTGGTCGTGTATGCATAACATTCGATCAATCATAGTAAAAGTTTTTCTTTGTTTTAAGGAGAAATTTTTTTATATGCTCTTTTGAATCTTAGGATGGATGGAAGAAAGGGATAGCAGAAAATAGGAAAGAAAATCAAATCATCTATCTAACAACAGTACTAGAAGAAAAAAGAAATTTTAGCGGATGCTGTAATATATTGTATATATCTCAAAATCTGAAGAAACTGGTTGAGAGCAAGGGTCAAAAACCAGATTTCTAAAATTCGGCCTCCCTTGGGATAGAATGAGAACAGAGAGATGGAACGAAACGAAATGCCAATGCGGCTAGGGCCCAAACCCTAGCCGCCACCGCTCTGAACGTTTGCAGGGGCGCGGAGCTTCGTTCGTAGCTGCAGATTCAGGTTTCTCTCAGCATTCAGGACGCGACTTGGAGCCGCCATCGCTCTGATGTTTGCAGGGGCGCTGAGCCCGTTTTAGCTGCTGATCCAGGTCCCATCGCTTTCAGGACGCGACTCGAGGGATGAAACAGCGCGACCTCCTCACCTGAGAGCGTTTTGGTTTGATTGCAGGGGCGCGTCTACGACCGGAGCAGAGACCAGGGTTCCCCTTTGGATAGAGGGCCGCAGATCTCTTTCGCCTGCGTTCGTTTGGCCTGTGTTTTTGGAGAAGTGCTTGCTGGTGGTAGCTACGATGGCCCCAGTCCCGATCGACGAGTTGGAAAAAGACCCTCTGGAAGCTTTCAAATCGTTATTTCGCTCAGGAGGACATAAACTCAAGCCTTCTCACCCGTCTAAATTTGTCAAGAAGATGGAGGAGATCCCTTCTCTGGAGCTAGATCCAGAGGACCCTTGCAAGCTTGCCCTCCTTCTAGCAGAAAATGCCCTTATCGAAAAGTTTACGGGGCTATGGCCAAGTCCCAAATCAGTGGAGGCATGGATGGATGATCGTTGGAAGATGCTGATACAAGGAAACGTTACTTTGTACGCCGTAGGCAGGGGCTTTTTTGTATTTAGCTTCACGAGGAAAGTGGACCGTGATCTAGTTTTCAGATCTGGACCCTATTTCATGGGATCGAGAGGGCTGTTCTTAGCCCCCTGGACTCTTGACTTTAACCCCGGAGCCGAGATCACAACAACCCCTGTTTGGGTTAGGCTGCCTCATCTTCCATTGCATCTCTGGGGGATAAGCTCTTTGGAGGACATAGGAAATAAGCTTGGGCATTTCCTGGACAGGGCAGAGCCGAAGGGGGAACAGTTTACCTGCGCTCGTATTTGTGTTGAGGTTGATCTTGAAAAAGGACTCCCGGACGCCATTAAACTCTCCCTGGGGGAATGGAGCCATATCCAAGAGCTGGACTACGAGCAGATTCCTTTTAAGTGCCTCCGGTGCCATGCGTACGGTCACTTCACAAAAATCTGCCCCAAAACCACTGAGGAGCCAGGACCAGTCAAAGAAGATGATTTTCAGCCAGTAACTAACCGACGAAGGCAGCCAAGGCAAAAGGATCTGTTAGCCCAGGCCCCAAAGGCCACCCATACGGCAGAGGCAACTCTAGAAAACAAAAACAGTTTTGATGCGTTGAAGGAGGACGAAGCCCTAGATCCAGAAGCAACTACAGGTAAGGAAGATTCCCCGGCAGACGAAAGCCTTCCGAATTCCACCCCCCCAGAAACAATGGCAGCAAAAGAAACTCGGGCTTCAGTTCCGGAACCTTCTGCCTCTGCAGGACTGGTTGTTTCAGTCCCCTCTAGAGGCTCTGTGGAAATTTTTGATCCAGAAGATACTTCAGTCCCGTCTCCACCCCTTACCTGAGGGCGAAAGACCAACAAAGCACGCAGAGAAAAGGAGGCAGCCTCCAACATTTCTTTAGGTTCTCAGAAAAAGATGGATCCCTACATTAAGGGGAAACCTTCACCCCCCTCGGTTTAATGCTTTGCTTCTGTATTCTATTATGCTCACAATTTGTGAGAATATACTCATGTATGCAATTTCTGTCATTTTCTCGAATTAATTCAAATAGCAGATGGGATTGGTTGCCCAAGACATTCACAAGAAGGTTGGCAGCACTGTTAGAGGTCACCAACCTTCTTCAGACATGTAACTTTCTGATTCAGGCTTGCCAGAAAGCCGATTAATGCAACATAACCGTTCTAGTTAAAAAAAAAATAAAAAAATTTAGCGATGTCTAAAAAGAGGACATCGTGACAGCTGTGTAACTTTATTGTTATTGATCAACAATACTTACAGAATGGCATTGTTGTGGCAAAACTGATCCAAAAATTATTTCTGATAAACATAAAAGAACAAAAAATGAAATAATAGAAATTGAACAATCAATTAAACAAAGCAAAATAAAACAACGAAAAAGAAAGCTATATACAACAATGATTTTCACATGGCGTTTATCAATCAAGTTGGTTATGTTATCCTCGATTTCTAGGGATAACTAGGAGAACATGTCTCGAGGCCCACAGGTCCTAGACATGAAGTACCGAGAGCAGGATTGACCTGAGCATGGCCCTGGAGGGCCCATCCTCCTTCTCTTTCATCAGACTTGTCTTGTCAGCAACAGTAGCATCCATCACCATCGACCTAGTCTTGTATCGGAGAAGGCTCTTGCTCCATGAGGTAATTAGTCCAGGTATCATGGTATGTGTCACTTTTGATCATTATAATCTTTAGATATATGCATCTTACTCCTTTTATTTCTGACAACTGCTTGGATCTTACATTGACCCGCTTGACCATGGTTGGGGGGATTGACAGGGTGTCCTAGCAAGCCTGTACCCATAGGTTTTGGTTTTACACCGGGGGGATTTCTGAAGAGCCATCGTCCGCTCCCATCATATCATCACTTTTTCATCTATCTCCCGCTCATCTTTCCCATTCCCCTAGTCTGGGCATTAGGATGATTTGTTTGTAGGGTTGCACCTTATCTCATGGGAAGAAGGGGCTAAAGGCCCAGAAGGTAAAAGCAATTGGTAAAAGATAAAATCCATAAAATAAAACCTAGGGATGCCTCGCCCAGGGATCCCCGAGAAGGCAATAAAAGGCCTCTCAGCAAGAAACAAGAGGGACCCTAAGAAAAATAACTAAACAAGACCTAGCCAAGAGGACAGTGGGTCTCATCACGAGCCAATCTATTATGTTCATGGGTACCTAATAGCATGACATTGCCATTATCTAGCTACCATGCCAGGGCAGTGACCTTTGGTTGCATGGCCAAGGGAAAGGGGGTCTCATCACGAGCCAGCCTTATCATCTTTGTGAAAGTGCTTGTGGGTAACATTGTCAACTCTGGTCACCACGCCAAGGCAGTGTCCTCTAGTTAGTCCTTGAAATAAAAAAGAAAAAAACAAATAAAGAAAAGAAAAGAATAAAGGCAATAAAGGGCTTGGAAAGAATTGCGTCCATGACGGGTACTACTCGCCTTCTACAAAGGCACCCACAGGTAATATCATGCATCCCTGTCTCTCACTCTATCCGTATGTTTGGACATCCCTTGACCACATCACCTCGTGTTACATGGCTTGGATGATACCCCTTGGAGACTTTCCTTTCCTTATGGATGCTAGCCCAATAGGGTATTTTGTCTTTTTCTTCGACTTTGTATTGTAGGTCTTTGTAATATCTTTGAGCTATTGAATGATATATCAGGGTTTTTATGCATATGTTTGATAACATTGATGATGAAACGTGATTGACATTGCTATGATCCTTGTGACTAATGAGCCCATGGAGGGTGAAGTTTTTAATGTACAGGATCATGCCCGACGGACAGGTACCAGTTGGACCGGTACACATGGGGAGATGATTAGTTTGGACCTCCATGGGGTTGAAGAGCCCATCAGATGGTTGTTGGGACCCCATCAGGGGAAGAGACAGGACAATGCTTGATTGAGCCTTTGCACCTGAGAAGAAGAAGGACGTTCCATCCAGGACACTTTGGTTGAGCCCAGCCCAGGGGGGTTGACCCACTTCAGGTGGAACGTCTCCCTTTGATGGCCCAAGATGTCACCTAGGAGCCATTGACATCATCTTGAGAGTGTGGCAGTCTGACAGGGTAGTTGGCACGTGTGGCAGGGTTTGGAGGCCTAAAGAGGGTCAACATTTTGTTATTTGTGCTGCATTTTTCCCTAGAAAGGGCCAACGCCTCCCTCAGTAGGGATTGACATCTTGGTTATGCTCATTTAGGGCTTTAATTTAACAATTTAATTTAAAAATAGTATGATTTTGGTTTGTAGCCTTGTCGGCTATTTTTAATGACCTAATTTTAATTAGAGGTCATGATACACTATATATTGAGGAGTTTTTCCCTCATTTTGACAATAAGACACAACTCACTCTCTTGTGAGGTCTGATTTTTGCGCCCTTATTGGGTATTTGGTCTTTTAAAGTAAGGCGCACTTGTTGATGGAAGGATTTTCTTGGCATATTTGGCATTTCTCTTGAAGGAAGGTTTACAACTAGGGTTTGCATTGTTATTTCTTCATGATATGTAAGTGTATTTTCTGAAAAACTTCTTAATTGAATGGTTGTAGGTTTGTATTCTTGCATTTATTTATAAAATTTGTTGATTTAAAACCCTAGGTGACAAGCACACAAGTAGTTCCTTGTTTCATGTCCCCTAAAAGAGAAATATTTAGCCATTGAAGAAGGAAGAAAGAGCCTAGCCTTTGCTACACTCTTTTCACTTTTTCCCCTTGTGCTAGCTGTGATTTTTAAAGGTTAAGAAGGAGGGGATGTCCCAGGCCTAATTTATCTACACCTGGGGCCTTCCATCTTCTAGGGTTTGGTGATAAAACCTTGCCATTGCAACACTCTCCCTCACTTTATTCTCTTGTTTTAACTTATCTTTTATGCTAGTCGTTTTGCCAAGTTTGACCTAAGGAAGGAGGAAAGAGCACGAGGCCTTACTTAAGAAACATCGGAGTGAGCTTCTTTCCCCTAGGGTTTTGATTCTAGGGCCCTGCCATTGCATCACTTTAGAACCCTTCCCTCTTGTCCTTAGCCTTTTATCCCTTCAACTTTGCGTCCTCTCCTTAATCGACTCCATCTACCCCTAGGCACTGATCTTAGATCCACAATGTTGAAGTGATAGTGCTCAAACAACCTCTTAAAACTTTTGAATTTGAAACTCTAACTAACTAGCTAACCCTAACTAGGCTGACTTCATACTTGGTCATTCCATCTTGATGCAACACCTTTTGATGATAAGCAACTAGATGATGGTTGAAAGCATTTATTGAGTAAAAGATTGATTAAATACATTGTTGGCTACATCATCTCAATAGTTATGGATGAATTGGTACTTTTCCACTGCTATATTGATAAACGTTAACCTCATTGATATCTGTTGTTTTACTTGCTTATATATTGATGTCAGAGAGTTATATGAAGTACTAACCCACTGAATTATAGCCTGCATATATTATTTTTCTATTGTCTTGTTTCGGGCAGGTGTTCTCATTTGGGCATACACTTCTTTATTGGCTGATTAGCCAGACTATCTGACCTTGGTGGTAACCTATGAGGAGGAACTCTTACTTTGATGTTTTTACTTTGGTCTCTTCAAAACCCCAGGTTACCGGGGACCTCTCCCCTGGGCTAACCTCCTTGAATAGAAAGAACCTCCCCATTGTGGTGACATTGGGTGGGGTAGGTTCATGTTATGCTAGTTTGGCCTATACCTTCTATCCATTTGACCTAGCTACAAACTGTGCGATAACAGGTTCCACATAATTTTTCAAGTGGGAACCGTTTGTACTATAGGAAAACAATCGCTCTTCCAAATCTTTTAAAAGATAAGAGTTTTTGCCTGGGACAAAAACAATTTTGAAAGGACCTAGCCATAATTTTTGAAACTTCGAATGTCTTTCCTCTGTCAGCATGGGTTGAGTCCCAAAGGAAGAATTTCTCATTTACTTTAAATTTGACAACTTTTGCGCGTTTGTTAAAATATTTCTTCATAGTTTGTTGTCTTCTCTTTATGTTTTCCAAGGCAAACATTCTTTGTTCTTCTAAGGCTAATAGTGCATTTATCCTTTGAGGGACATTGGAATAATTTAATTCTTCAATCTGTAGCATCAGTCGTAGGGAGGAGATTTCCAGCTCAGTAGGTAGAATAACCTCTTGACCATAAACAAGTTGGAAGGGGGTGCAGCATGTGCTTACCTTGGTGGTAGTGTGATCTGCCCAAAGGGCGTGAGTAAGGAGGGTGTGCCATTGACGAGGCATATCTTCAATGAGCCTCTTTATGTTCCTAACCAGATTTTTGTTGGTAGACTTGACTTGCCCATTTCCTTGAGGGTAATAAGCTGATGAAGTGAAATGTTTGACTCCCATCTTAGCTAGAAATTGAGACAATTTTGCGGAAATGAAAGCGGGACCATTGTTTGTAATAATCTCTAAAGGAATGCCAAATCTGGAGAAGATATTAGTTGCCAGGAAAGAAATTACTGATTCATCCTATGAGTGTCTAAGAGGGACAACTTCAGTCCACTTAGTGAAATAATCGGTGGTTGTCAAAATGAAAACCTGCCATGCGGAAGATGGGACCAATAAAGTCTAGGCCCCATTTAGAAAAAAGAAAACCAGTGCGAACAGATTGCAAAGGCATAGCAGAAAGACACTCTTTCCCAACGAATTTTTGGCACTTGTCACAAGATCTTGCGAATTTATAAGATTCTCGAAAAATTGAAGGCCAATAATAACCATTTCTGATGATTTTAAAAGCAGTAGCTTTAGTAGAAAAGTGGCCACCAACATGCATAACAAAATCTGAAGATCCATGAGTTTCCTGTAATAGTTTATGTGCTTCCTCATTATTCACACATCGAAGTACTATACCATCAGCAGACCTCTTGAACAAAAAGTCTCCTAAAATAATATACCTGGAAGATTCAAGACGAAGCCTTCTCCTTTGATGAGAATCTAAGTCATCTAGGCATTTATGATATTGCAAGTAATACACCAGATTTTTATACCATGGGTGTTCAATAATAGAAAGGGTTTGACTCTCAATATAAATCAATGTTGAAAGAGGATTATCTTGATCGTCGATTTCTTCACTTGCTTCGGCATGTTGATCTAAGTGAAGGGATAAGTCTCGTCCCTTAATTGTTTTCGAAGTCATGATGGTTAAATCATGTTCCTGTATTTTGGCAAGCCAATGTGCAAGCTTCCCTAAAAGATAGGTTTGTGAAAGCAGAAACTTGACAGCAAGCAAAGGGACTTTTACCAGTGTGTGTGTCCCTAGGATAAAGTGGAAAAATTTCTCTACAGCTTTAACAAGAGCCAAGACATGTTTCTCAATATAAGAGTACTTGAATCCGTCATTTGATAAACTTTGGCTCATGTAAGCTACAAGTTTCTCATTATTCTTATCATCACATTGTAAGAGGATAGCAGAAACTGCTTCCTCAGTGGGATTAGTGTATATGGTAAAATATTTCTCAAAGTTCGGTTTCGCCAGAACTGGTGTGGAACTGATCGTCTTCTTAATCCTTATGAAAGCATTTTTGACATCATCTATCCAAGAAAAGGAGCGATCTTGCTTTATAATATTATGAATCGGTTTAACCATTAAAGCAAAATCGGGAACAAACCTGCAGACACAGTTGATAATACCCATAAAGGCTTGAACATCCATTTTGGAAGTGGGGGCAGGAAGGTTCAGGATAGCATCAATCCTTTCCTGATCTATGCTTATTCTTGAATCATAAACAATATGTCCAAGGAGCTTGCCCTTGGTGACGCCAAAAATAGATTTAGAAGGATTTAAGGAAATGTCAAATTTTTTTCATCACATGAGAACTTTCCTGAGATGACCAAAGTGATCCAATCGATTCTTTGAATAGACAATCAAATCATCAAGATATACTTGGATAATTTTACCGATCATATCATCAAAATCTATTTGCATAGCTCTCTGGAAGGTGGCACCTGCATTAGATAAGCTAAAAGGCATGTGTTCATAAGCAAATGTGCTCCAACGTGTAGTAAATGTGGTTTTGTATCTATCAATCCTTTTTACTTTGATTTGATTATATCCAGAGAAACCATCAAGTAAGGACATCATTTGTGACCCTACGACCTGTTGCAAAATAATTTCCTTATTAGGGAGAGGAAAATGATCTTTTACGCTAGCTCTATTCAATGCGCAAAAATCAACACATAATCGAATCTGACCAATTGTTTTCCTAATAGGAACTGTTGACCGCCTATTCAGCTAGGGGGTCAACTCATGTGCGATGAAGATATGCATCATCAGATGCAAGTATGTTGAAGACATTTTGGTTCTACTTGGGCATTTTATGCTCCAGCACAAAATTTTGTAAACGAAATTTCTGCACCCCTGCGTGGGTTAATAATGTAATAAGTCTGCATGGATCATAGTTAGGTCAGGTACCTTGGGATGTTTTCATTAGGAGAGTTC
>ML788666.1:431278-463078 GCA_009831015.1 Picea engelmannii
ATCACTTCACTTTATTATTTACCTTTTAAAATCTCTTAACCACTTTGACTACTTTGACCTTTTGGGGCTTCTAGATGACATATGAGGGTCCTCCAACTTCGTAAGGCCATAACTCTCAAACCGTGAGGAGTTATGTGACGTTCTACATACAACCAAAAATGGCATGACATGTAATATCCATATAGAATAGTATTATCTGAAAATATATCATAACTCATATTGTTACCCACCAAACAAACTTGTGTCCATTACCCAAACTTGGGGTCTCCAACTTCTCATGGCCATAACTCTCTAACCGCGAGGAATTATGTGACGTTCCACATACCACCAGAAATGACATGAAAAACACTATCCATCTAGGATATTTTCCCCGACAAATTCACTTTCCTTCATCTCATTATTCCACATTTAAGCATGGGTTCTCTTACTCCACAAAGTGTCTTCCCATGAGGGTTTTCACCACAAGGGGACCACTTTGGAGTTCATCCATATTTACTACTTATCAACCATGACAACCAACATCGAAAAATATTGGGTCCATTACCCAAACCTTTGTGCTACGGGGCTTTCTTCAAGGGTTGACATCAATGACAACCAACCTTAATGAACAAACCATACAAAAAGACTCTGAAAATAAAATAAAATTGAAATTAATGATCAGGATCAACTTGCCACAAAAATCCTGTCATTTGACAATGCAAGATATCCTTTATTAGCAATGAAAATTAATTCACAAACAGACAAGAATACACAGACTATCAAGGATGAATCAAACACCTTTAAAACAAGTTGTTGGAAAGTATGATTCAGTTTTGAACCTTGATGCCTTCAATAAGACCCTGTTGTCAACAAGAGGATTAGGCTTTCAAGTAAACTCATAAATGAATGAAAACCTAAACTATCTCACTAACTAAAGAGTGAACCTTAGTCTTGTCTTTCTCCTTCTATTCTCCCCTTGTCTCTTCCTCTCATTAAACCTTTATTCTTTCTCAATAAGTTGAGGTAGTTCAACTACTTCCTTTAGTTAAGTCAAATTAACTTAACTAATTAGTTTAGGGAGAAATAATTAATAATAATATATAAATAAGGGTCTAGTTAATAATTACTAAATAGGTGAGACCCCTTGTGACTCCCATCATTCTTTTGCTAATCATCAAATATAAAATACAAAATTTATCATTTGGATCATATAACACCCTTGTAGCTCCCATTGATATTCTTTAAATCGAATGTTTAAATATCAACAATTTTTTGTTTTTTTGTAAGTATGTATAAATTACCTTTCAAAAGCAAAATTACAGTAGTGTCATAAGTGTCCGAGGACTGTGAACGTTGAATTTCCATGGAGGGAAATCAATTCTACTAGTACTTCCAAAACCATTAAAAAGAACCCCCAGGTTTAATCAACTGTAACAAAATCACCCTGTGGGGAAACCGATTTGTTCAGATCTGTCTGACCTTCTATAACAACTAGGACTATCTTATGATAGGAAAAAAGAGAAATATGCAAAAGTACACTTGTGGAAGCATGAAAAAAACACAAAACAAGCCATACAGTCTAACACATGTGCATGTGACATAGCTCATGCAGACAGTCTGTTGCTGGCGCCTGGAGAGCTGAAGCCAAGACCTCCGTTGAGTTGTCCACTGCTGGTGTCTAGAGAACTGGAGCCAAGACCACTGCTGAGGGTGCTGGTGCATTGGAGGACTGGTATGGAGAGTGTCGAGGGCCTTACATAGTGGATTGCATTTGAAAACGAATTTCGTCCACATACTTGCTAACCGCGAACACCAGTCTTGCAAAATTTCCAGACCATCTTGAAACTTTGTGCATGAGGTGCAATCCGAGTAGGAGTGTGGTTGGCTCAATGAATTCCCCAGGTGGATGGAGGGGTCTTCCGGAGGAGACGGGGCCAGGGGTGGATGCATAGGTGGTGGCTCCGGAGTAGAATTATCTGGTGAATTTGGTGGGATGAACAAGGCTGGTTGCGAGGAAGAGGCCAGGTCTGGTAATGGGATGGGAGTGAAGCCCAATGAATTCCCTAGAATATCGAACCACTCGACTCGGTAGTCCCATAGCGAGGACAAAGGCGAGAGGTTGCTTTGGCTCTGAGAGAATTGGCCAGAGGAGGAAGGTGAAGAAGGCAGAGAGTTGTGCGATGGTGCTGGGGTAGGATGAGGCCGAATGACCAAGTGAAGCCTCTTTTGATACCATGCAGAGCCCCACTTGGATTTCCCCCGAAGCTGAGGCATAGACGAAGCGAAGAGAAGGAATGAAGGTGCGAAGAGTTGGCCAAAGAGAATTTTAGATCGGGTGATAGTTTTGTAGGAAAGAGGGAGATGTGATGAACCAATAGAGGAGCGACATGATAAGAAGAGAGCCAGAGAGGGAAGACGCACACGCGCAAAGGTGACCGCAATAAAGAATGATCCATTGATCGAACGAGGAGACAAAGGTGAGCATGCTAGAACAGTAAATGGAGCTCTGGTTGGAGTGAGGGCATCTTGTATTCATAGTGTGGGAGGAGCAGATGTGCATGGGCCAGTCACGTGGTCGGTATTGCGCTGGCAGGCTCCGTCCCCTCCACTTGGACACCTATTACCAACTAACACCCCATCTGGGTAGGCGCCGTCTATAGTGAGAGCCCGACCAAAGCACCTCTAGAGGATAGGATGATCTGTGTGGGTGGAGGCCATACAAAGAAGGTATGGTCCCTCTAAGGCAACTCCAGTATTGGCTAAGTCATCTGCAATCTGATTAGTTTTCCTTCATATATGTGAAGGGATAAGAGCTATATGAGGCCAAGTGAGAGTTGCAATGGTACTGAGTCCTGAATAAAGTCGCCAACAAGGGGAGATTTTGTCTGGGTCCGCTCCATTAATAATTTTAATGAAGAGATTGAGAATTACTTGAGAGCCCCCCCTCCACAATCAGTTGATGATAGCCCTAAGCGTGAGCTAACTGTAGACCTTTTCTGAAACCCCATTGATCCGAATTTTCTGAACATAATGAAATGAATACATATGCTTAACAAATAATAATAGAGATACAGTAAAACCGGTTTTCTATTCGATAAGGAAATAAGTTGAAACTGTAAAATGCAACGGAAAACAAGCTTGCTAGAATGGTGGTGGCTTATCTCTGAGAAGAGATGCGACGACTACGCTAATTTGCAAGAAGATGGTTAAAATGAGGCTCTGAAGGCCTTTTACAATAAACAATAATGTCAAAAACCTACACATCCAAAAACCTAACCCTAGGAGATGAAGCGCCAAAAGTCATGTGGGACCCGTTTGGGTAAGTCATTACATCAACTTCCTCGGGTCGTAACTTTTGCATACGATCTTCGTTTGACGCGCTCAATACCTCTTTAGAAATATCTATCCGAGGCCTACAACTTTGATGTGAGAAAAATGGTAGGAATATCCATGTTGCTCCCCTTAATCACAAAACGTCGTTTAGGGCCTCAAAACTGCTCCGGAAGTTCGTGACCCGGAAAACTGCTAAAACTAGTAAATTACCAAAATTGCCATAAAACTATATTGATACAGTTGGAAAAGGTGGGTGGCCACCGATATCCATCTGGATCAATCCTCCCTCATTAGGAAGCAATGGTATCCATTGCATTGAGTTCCCTCATCAAATAAGGACATTTCTCTTGAATTTGGCCCCGGGTGAGCCACTTGCCTTGGTGCAGGAGCTGCCCTGCTTTGATGACTCAATAATGCTGAATCCTTTGCCCTTGATATGTGTGTCCACAATATGATTATTGGATGCATGTTGTATGCAGTCGGGGTTGAGCTCTGTTGGTGTTAGTTGTTCTGCTACTTCTGAGGTGTTCAATAATGGTGGGAAATAAGGTCGAAGGAGATCCACGTTGAACATTGGGTGCATACCAAGGAAAGGAGGAATGTTGAGCTCAAAAACATTATCCCCCATAGCCTTGGTGATGGTGTATGGCCAATAACGGAGTGGGCGAAGCTTACGATGGGGTCCTGTAAGGCATTCTTTCTGCAAGTGCAACCAAGCTTTGTCACCCACCTGAAACTTATGTGGCACCCGATGTTGATCATGGTGCTGCTTGTACTTGTCATTGGACTTCTGTAGGATATCCTGAACCTGTTGGCAGATGTGCTGGATCCACTCAATGAACTGGGTGGCTTTGTCAGCTTCAGTTAGAGTAGGAGATGAGTCAGTCGAGGTGACCGCAAGGGGAAGTGAAACATCTATGGGACCCAATGGTTGGAATCCCAACCCCACCTGAAAGGGGTTGTGGACGGTTGAGCTATACAAGGCTCGGTTGTAGCTATGTTGGACATAGGAAAGGCTCTCATCCCATGTGCCAGGGTGCTTATAATTATACATCTGTAGGATATGCACAATCATTTTATTTACGACCTCGGTTTGGCCATCTGTCTGGGGGTGGAAGGCCGTGGATTTGGTGAGCTTGGTGTCCAGCAGTGATGAGAGGCTCGACCAGAATGTGCTGATAAATTGACTGTCCTGCTCTGAGATAATGGTTTGTGGGATTCCAAAATGTGCCCAGACTCGTTCAAAGAAGAGCTTGGCAGTGGCTTCTGCTGTGATGCTCTTCTTGCAGACAACCATAATCTCCATCTTAGAAAAGCGATCAACAACCACAAAAACACAGTCATTTCCCCACTTGGTGGATGGGAGGCCCAACATGTAGTCCATTGAGATGGATTCCCATGGCCTGTCAGGAGTAGGAGGAGGGGTTTACAGGCCCTGTTTCTTAGTGGTCGGTTTGGCAATAGCGCAGGTAGTGCAGGACCTGATATACTTGCTAACCTCCTGTCGAAGTTTCGACCAGTAGAAATGTTTATGTAGCACCGCCATTGTCTTTTCGATGCCGAAGTGTCCTACCACCCGACTGTAGTGGGCTTCCCAGATCAACTTCGCTTGCTCACTTGATGGAACATAGATATGACCCAGATGACACAACAACCCATCCTGAAGATGGAAATTATCGACAAATACGTTTGCACCCAACATTTGGTAGGTGGTGGTGAAGTCTGGGTCTGTATCATAGAGTTGGGGCCATCCAGAGGTCTCATGGCCACAAGAGTCTAGCACCGTGGTGAGTGCCGTGACTGGCGGTTTGTTGAGGCAATCAACGACGTGGTTGGTGCTTCATGTTTTATACTTGATGTTGAGGTGGAATTGTTGAAATTATGTGGACCACTTTTGATGGCGGTCATTCTGCAATTTTCCTTGTGTCTGCATGAACTGCAATGGCTTATGATCAGTGTGGATGATTGTCTCCTTCCCAAGAATTTAATGTCTCCACTAGGGGTAGGATTGCACAATGGAGCACATTTCCTTATCGTAAGTAGGGTACTTATGGACAACATCTAATAGTGTCTCACTATGATAGGCCACGGGGTGGCTGTGCTGAGTGAGAACGGTGCCCACAACATAGTCTGAAGCATTTGTCTCGATCTCAAAGGGTTGTTGCAGGTCTGGTAGTGAAATTACTGGGGTTTAGCACAAACGTTGCTTCAAATCATCGAATGCTTGTTGTTGGGACCGACCCCACGCAAATTTTACCTTACCACCACCCCTGGTTATTTGGCCGAGGGCCTATGCAATATGGGAGAATCCCAACATGAACCTTCGGTAGAAATTGGCAAGGCCCAAGAAGCTCCGAAGCTCAGTGAGTGTGGTTGGGGCTGGCCAGTCACGAATGACTTGGATCTTGGCTGGATCCACATGTATGCCATGTCGATCAATGATGTAGCCCAGGTAATGGACCCTGTCCATGTCGAAGGAACATTTCTCCAAGTTGACGTATAGCTTGTGCTACCGCAGGGTGTGCAAAACTTGTTGAACATGCTGCAAGTGTTCTGCCCAAGTCTTGCTGTAAATGAGAATGTCATCCAGATACACCACTACAAAAGTATTGGTGAATGGTCGCATGATATCATCCATCATCCTCATGAAATTGGTTGGAGCATTTGTCAAACCAAAGGGCATGACCAACCATTCAAAAAGTCCTTCCTTTGACTTGAAGACAGTCTTTCATACATCTGTCTGTTCTATCGAGTCCTGGTGGTAGCCAGAGTTCAGATCAATCTTACTGAAGTATTTGTCCCTCGTGAGTTGATCAAGGAGGTCATCGATTTGGGGAATCGGGTACCGATTTCTGACTGTGATTTTATTTAGAGCCCGGTAATCAATGCAGAGTCTCCAGGTTTCATCTTTCCTCTGTACCATCACGATTGGGCTCCCGCAAGGTGATGAGATAGGACAGATGTGCCCCTTGTGGAGTAGTTCTTGGATATGTCGCTTGATCTCCTCATTCTCTAACAGAAAGCGGCGATAGATTGGCCCATTGGGAAACAATGCGTCAAGGGTCAGGTCGATGTGGTGCTTGACTTGATAGTGCAGAGGTACCCCAGTAGGTGAGGAGAAGATATCCAAGTATTCTTCCACGACCTTATCTACTTGCTTCTACTGTGTGGAGAGGTCGGTGGCAGAGACCCTGGATGTGGTTGTGATCTTTCGCTCATTCTGAGAGCGAATCACTAAGAAGACAAACTTCCCTGTTTGAGAGATGACCTTCCTGCATTGCTTAACAAAGATCAAGGAAATAACACTAGGTGGGACTGCCTCGGGTATCCTGTACAATTTCTTGTTCAAAGTAATAATAACACTACGAGGCCTAGACTCATATACAACATGATGTTTCCATAAATAAGGTTGGCCCAAAAGAATATCATAAACTTCGAGAGGAGCAACATCACATAAGACCTCGTCCTTGAAGGGCTTGATGTCATACGACAGTCGATACTGTTGGCTAACACGAAGATCGCTTCCTTGGTGAAGCCATCCAATGGTGTAGGGTTGTGGGTGTGGCATTGTTGGCAGGGCCAATCGCTTGATGACCTCTGCTGATATGAGGTTCTTCTGGCTACCACTATCAACGATGAAGTGCAGCGGGGTGCCTTTTACCCACATATGTGAATGGAAGAGGCATTCTCCTTCTTCTAGCTCATCTGGTTCACTAGTCTAGAGCTTGGTGGTAGCAATGGTGGCACTGGGTTCCGCGTCAATGATATGTCTTCCCCTTTCTGGTTTTGACTCAGAGTCAAAACCCACATCTAATTCAAAGGCTTTCACTTTGGCCACCAACGACTGCTTTGAGCGGTAGTCAACAATGTTATGCCAAGGGCTCTTCTGGAAGTCGCACCACTTCCCGGTATCTTTCTTTGTCTTTCCGGTGTCCTTATTTGCTTGCGGCTTGGACAGGTTGTCCTGATATTGTCCATATTTTCTCTTTCCTTTATTTTGTGGGTTGGGGCCACCCTTTCCTGGCTTTTGCTGTGCAGGTTTCCCAGGCCCAAATTGCCACGTCTTTTGTTTGAGCTTCTGCTCGATTTTGACGGCATATCGGTAGGCCGTGCCCAAGGACGAGATGTCCAGAAATTCCATTTCGGTCTAGATTTATCTATACAGAGCACCACGATACTTGAGCACAAGATGTCACTCCGAATCTTTGATACCCAGCTTAGTGCGCAAGGTATGGAAGATATTTGTGAACTCTGGCACTGCTTGGTCTCTTTCTTGTCGCAGTGTGGTCCATTTGGTATACAAGTAGTCATAACTTCCAACAAGATAGTATTGTTCCTTAATAACATCCTTGAAGGATTCCCAGGTGGTCGTGACTATAAATAATGAGGGTTTCTCTGTTTCCTTTTTCTCATAGAAAGTTTCCCACCAATCTTTGACACGGGGAACAAATTTGAGGAGCGCAAAAGTAATCTTTTCTCTATTCGAAAAGTTATGGACAAAAAAATACCCTTCTAGTAGATTCAACCACTTGTCTATAACATTTGCATCTATCTCACCTTCAAATACATGAATATCGAAGTTGATTTGTACTTTGAAGGGGGCGACTCCTCCGCTCGAAGTAGATGCATCGCCTTTTGATAGTCGCTGAAGGATTTGCACGAAACTATCCATCATCTCGTTCCTCTGTTGCGTGAGGGCTTCCTCAAGCAAAATTTTGAAAGGATCTTATGTCCTGTCATCTTTCTTTTCTCCTACCATGAGAGGTCGCTTGGGTGTGCGAGAGCTTTTGTCCTCAAGAGAAACAAGCCTAAGATCCAATTCTTTGTAGTCCGACCTCATTGGGGACATGCATTAAGATGACAAGGAGCAGAGTGCTCTGATACCACTGATCTAGATTTTATGAGCAGAATGAAATGAATACAGATTATTAACATATGCTTGAAACAAAGTAACAGAGATACAATAAAACTGGTTTTCTATTCAATAAGGAAATAAGCTGAAATTGTAGAATGCAACAGAAAACAAGCTTGCTAGAATGGTGGCGGCTTATCTCTGAGAAGAGATGTGATGACTGCACTCATTCGCAAGAAGGTGGTTACAATGAGGCTCTAAAGGCCTTTTAAAATAAACAGGAATGTCAAAAACCCTAGACATCCAAAAACCTAACCCTAGGAGATGAAGCGCCAAAAGTCATGTGGGCCCCGTTTGGGTAAGTCAGTACATCAACTTCTCACAGTCGTAACTTTTGCATACGGTCTCCATTTGACGCGCTCAATACCTCGTTAGAAAGATCTATTCGAGGACTACAACTTTGATGTGAGAAAAATGGAAGGAACCTTGTTTTCCCAAAAAACGTCGTTTAGGGCCTCAAAACGACTTCAGAAGTTCAGGACTTGAAAAACTGCTAAAAATAGTAAATTACCAAAATTGCCAAAAAAATGTTTTTAGCCAGTTGAAAAAGGTGGGTGGCCACCAATATCCACCTGGATCACCCATAGCTCAGTCACATTGTTAGTGTTGTGACCAAGACTGCCTGTCGATATGAGCAAGATGTTCCCTTGGCTGTTGCGGAAGACCACGCCAAATCTAGCTGCACCTAGATTGCCTTTAGAGGCACCATCAAAGTTTAACTTGATAAATTCTGAAGGCAGAGGAGACCAGTGAGAAGGGCTTCCTTTGGTTTGGGAACAATAGGGATTCTTATTGAGAGAGGGATTTAGAGTGACATTCCAGCTGTCCAATATGCTCTGTTCATGTGGAGGACATTTCAGTCCGCTTCTTTCCATGGCTGTAGACTAATGGTTTCTCTGATATTATTATGAATTTGAGTCCAAATAGTTTGCCAATCCCGATGAGTTGTTAGGAAGATACGCATGTTATGCTCATTCTATGGTTGCCAAAGGATGAACCCAGGAAGTAGCTGCCAGATGAGATTGAGAATGGGAGAGTAAAAGGTTGAGTCCCGCCATTCTTCAATGGTTTCCCTTAGGCCCTCGCACTTACGATCTATGATGTGCATGACTATGGCGCATTGGTCCTAGACTTGTGAGATATAGAAGCAGATATTTAAGAGATGATTTTGTGATTCTACATCCCCTAGGCAAAGAGGGCATATAGAAGGTCCGGTGAAGCCTCGCTTCATGAGATTATCCCAAGTAAGAATACTTCTATGAGCCACAAGCCAGAGGAAGGTGTTGATTTTTGGCCAATGCTTGGTTGACCAAATTTTCGTCTAGATATTCTCATGGGGGTTAGGGTGGTAGACCGCTAAGATGCTGTAGGCTTCCTAGCTATTAAATTTGCCCCGTGAGGAGTGTCCCCATCTTAAAATGTCTTCTCCCTGAAGGATTTGGATTTTCCTGGAAGTGGTCAGATTGTGCCAGGGTTGGAGATCCACGTGCTTTGGAATGTGGAAATCACTTCTTGAGGATTTCCATATTTTCCAGGTGGCGTCAAGGGGACTCTCTTTCCAGTAGTCTGCTACTGTTGTCAGTCTCGCTTGGGTATCCGGGATGAAGAAAGTATCAACTAGGGAATCATGTGCCAAAACAAGCCATTGCTTCCACAAGTCATTCCAGAAGGAAGTTGTTCTTCCGTTACGAACTTCCTAGAAGGCGTGATTGGCAAACAAAAGATGGTTGTGCTTGGCAACATTTTAGATTAGGGACCCCGGAGTATTCTCGTTCCATCTGATTAGATTCTTTTCAGCAATGTTGGGCGCGTACTTCGTCCTGCAAAGCTTGGCCCAGAGATCTTGGGGGTGCTTTAGCAACCTCCTCCAAATTTTGGCACTAAGGACTTTGTTTAGAGTCGCTGGATCCTGTTGCCCGAGGCATCCCTGTGATTTTGGTTTGCAGAGATTTTCCCAGCCAATCAGAGCCATTTTTTTCCCTATCTTTACCTCCTGCCACAGAAAATTTCTTTGCAAGGTTTTGATGGCATTTAAAATGAAGCTAGGAGCGGCTAAGGTTGAGAAGGTGTATGTTGGAAAAGCTTGCAGGATGAACTTAATGAGGGTAAGGGGACTGGGGAGGTTGAGCATGGTAAAAGTCCAAGAGGAAAGTCTTTTCAAAAAGGAGGTGAGAAGGCCTTCCTAGGAGTTGTTTCGAAGGGTTTTGTCTAGGAGAGGAATACCAAGATATTTGGATGGAAGGGAGTGACGTGTGAAGACCAGGATCGTCGTTATATGTAGTTCAACAAGGACTCGGGTGTTAAAAAAGAAGATATGAGATTTGTCTCTATTTATATCCATTCTTGAGGCATCACAGAAGGTCTGAAGGACAAGGATGATTTTGTTTGCTTCTTGGATCGTGAGGGAACCCATCATTAAGCTGTCATCAATGAACTGACCGTGGGAGACCAGAGGATCGATACCGTGCAAGGGTAACCCGACTAAGGATTTGTCTGCAATGGAAGCTTGAATAAAGCGGCTTAGGCCTTCTGCCATGATGATGGAGAGGAAGGGTGAAAGCGGGTCCACTTGTCGTATCCCTTGAGTGGGTGAGAAGAGGCGGGAGGGAACGCCATTGATGAGGATAGAAAAGAAGGTAGAGGAGGTTAAATTCAAAATCCATTCAACCTAGGTGGGAGAAAACCCAAAGGCTAGTAGTACAGATTACATGTAATCCCAACTTAAGTTATCAAATGCTTTGGAGAGATCTAACTTTAACAACATACCTGGAGTACCGGTCTTTTGAAGAGAGTGGATGATTTCATGCGCGAGGATGACATTGTCCAAGATTTTCCTTCCTTCCACATATCTTGACTGCTCGAGCGAAATGATGAAGGGAAGGAGAGGTTTGAGGCGCTGAGTGATCATCTTTGTTAGAAGCTTGTAGATTACGTTGCATGGAGCTATCGGCCTGAACTGTTTTGGGTGAGTAACACGCTCTTCTTTGGGGATGAGAGTGAGAAAGGTGGAATTGAGAGAAGAAAGGACCGGACCTAAAGCCTTGGAGTCCTCAATGATTTCCCAAACTTCTTCCCGTACCGTGGGCCAATAGTGGTGGAAAAAATCCGCGGTGAAGACGTTTGGCCCAGGAGATTTTCCTTCTGGAGTGTCTTGGAGTGCCAAGTTTACATATTCAATTGTGATAGTTCTTATCTATGCTTCATTCCATTCCTGAGTAATTGTGGATGGTATGTGCTGAGTGATTTCATGCACGAGGATGACATTGTCAAAGATTTTCCTTCCTTCCACATATCTTGACTTCTTGGGCAAAATGATGAAGGGATGGAGAGGTTTGAGGTGCCAAGCTATCACCTTTGTTAGAAGCTTGTAGATTACGTTGCATGGAGCTATCGGCTTGAACTGTTTTGGGTGAGTAACTCGCTCTTCTTTGGGAATGAGGGTGAGAAAGGTGGAATTGAGAGAAGAAAGGACATGACCTAAAGCCTGGAGTCCTCAATGATTTCCCAAACTTCTTCCCTTACCATGGGCCAACAGTGGTGGAAAAAATCCATAGTGAAGATGTCCGGCCCAAGATCTTTTCCTTTTGGAGTGTCTTGGAGTGCCAAGTTTACATATTCAATCGTGATAGTTCTCATCGGTGCTTCATTCCATTCCTGGGTAATTGTGGATGGTATGTGATGAGTGATTTTAGTAATGGCAGGATATCGGTCACCCAGAGGTTCGGATAGGATATCTTGATAAAGGGAGACCAACTCCTTCTCCAAGTCGTTGTGAGAATGGAGAGTTTGGCCTTCTTCCGTAACTAGGTGTGAGATGTGGTTGACATGTCTTCATTGGATCGTATATTTATGGAAGAAGTTGGTGTTTCTATCTCCCTCCTGTAGCCATTGCACCCTGGATTTTTGTCTCCAAAGGATCTCCTCTTGAACTCGCCTGTCACCCAACTTTTGAATTATCAAATCTTCCTGCTCCCTGAGTTCCTCTGTGATGCCCTGATTTCTGATTTGGATATGCAGGAGTCTCATTTTCTCGTTTAGTTTTTGTTGGGCCTCTAAGATGTTTCCAAAGGTTTGTTTGTTCCAGAGCTTGAGGCATTACTTGAAGTTTTTAAGTCTCTGCTGGAAATGATACAGTTTGGAACCGAATGGAATGGTCACTTCCTTCCACCAGATGGGGGCCATGGTTTGGAAGTCTAGGTGATTGAGCCAAAATCGCTCAAATCTGAAGAGATTGTGACTAGGAGAGCCCATAATGTCTATCCAAAGTTGAAAGGGCCAGTGATCATACCCAGGGGCATCGAGGATGCTGGCTTCTAGGGATATTCCATCCAACAAGAGGGAGTCCGAGATGAGGAAGCGATATAGGAGACACGCAACCTGTTGGGACCCTGATTGTAAGTTTGACCAGGTGGAGAGGCCATTTTTTGTTTCCAGGTCGACGAGGCCCAGCTTGTCAATTAAGGCTTGAAAGTTCCCGGATTCCACCTCAAGTCTACGTATTCCTCCTCTTTTCTCATCTAGATTGCATATCATATTAAAATATCCACCCAGTATCCATCTACTCCCGGTAGTGAGGGTTGTGAGCCCTTCCAGATTGCGAATGAAGTTTGTCTTGTCCCTTGGAGGAGTCGGTCCATACACATTTGTGAGGAAGCCAGGCTTGTTGGAACCAATAATCCTGTATTCCGCCGAGATTGATTAGTTGGTGGTGAAGAAATTTTCCATGAGCACAAATTGTGGGTTCTTGAGAATGGCCAGACCTCTGGCCATTCCTGTTGCATCAGTGCAAATCATTTTCCCTTGCCTCCAACACTGAGGGAGAACTCAATCCATTTCTTCCATTGCACATTTTGTTTCTTGAAGAAACATGATATCGGGTTGTTCCGCTATGATACGTTCTCATAGTAGCCTTTGCTTACTACAACCATTGAGTCTCCGAATATTCCAAGAGATGAGATTCATGATGAGGATGGGGAGGGGAGGGGGGAAAGCTGTCAGAAATGAGATGTATCTGACCCGAGCTAACCATGAAGTGTCCAATCTCCTGTATGAGCTTCTGGGTGGATTCTTTGCCTCTTTTCTTCTCATCTTTCTGAGTCTTGTGTTGCTCTTTTAGTTGACTACCTTGGATGCCCAAACCAGAGCTGGATCTAGTTGTGGAACCTGGTGAGGAGTTGAGGAAGACTTTATGGACTTTGTGTAATTGATCTGGAGGGATGGTGTATAGTTACCGATGGAGGTAGGCTTGTTCCAGATGCTCTAGATATATACTAGCTAGATCCTGCTCGTCTAGGTCCATTTCGACATCACCGTCTTCTAGTTTGAAAGGTTTGTGGTCCTTAGTACTGGAAGTGGGAATGGGTGGAATTTGGTCCAAGACAGGGGTATCCACCGTTTTCCATTTCATGTTGCCATGAAGAGCATCTGCCATAGGAGGGACCTGTGGTGCATCCATATTATCTGGTATTTGGTGTAGAGCATCGAAGGGGTTGCCGGAGGGCGGTTCCTTGGTTGCAGTTGCAGCTATTTTCCTGGCCACTTGGCAACATCTACCGACTACATGTATGAAGCCATCTTTTGCTTTGCTCGTTTCATGGTTTTATCCCTTGCTTGCCACATTGAGGGGGCATTCTATGAAGAGATGTCCATGCTTGTGGCATTTTCTACAATGAAAAGGTATATGCTCGTAATCAATGGTTTGAGGCGAGTCCTCATTGTGGTATTCCAGGGCAATGGAGCCTGGTAGGGGCTTGGAAATATTCAGGTAGACACAAATACAAGCATACGAGGTATACTTTCTCTGCTTGGTTGTTTCTAAGGATTTCACATATACCCCAATTGTATTTCCAATGCCTGCCAGGACTTCTTCTAGCCAGAACTCTTATGGTAGAGAATATAGTGGAATACAAACAGGTGCATGCGCAAAATCCTCTATTTTAGGGCTGAACTTTTCCATCCAGAAGCGCAAAAAGAGACTGGCTGAGTTGAAGAAATAAGGCCCTCCGTCAAAGATGCAGTTTCTATCATCTAGATTGTGTAGGATTATGAGGAAGAAACCCTTGGAGCCTAAATGTAGGGGTCATAGTGACCTTTGGGTTTCCACCATTGTTGTATCGATTTGATCAGCTTGTGTTTCGAGGGCCATAGCCCTAAGAATTTTTCGACCATGGCATAATCTCACATGTATTGTTTTTGTTCTTCTATTATGGGTGAGCTGATGACATATTTCGGTGCTAGCGGTGCCAGAGGGATGCATTTCCCGGGTGCCCAGGGCCGTGATGCCTCCATCTAAGTGTTCCCTGAATCAATTTCCATTTCCTTGCCTTTGGTTGAGCCTTTGAAGAGAAGCTGGCAGCGCAAATATGGGGGCAGTTTGAAATTCAGTCATCTAGAGCCGGAACCCATGTTTCCTTGCGCCGTGACATGACTGTAGGAGGTGCCTCACGACCCTCCCTTGCCTGGGAACATGGTTTTCCCCTCCAGGGGGGGCTGAGTGCACCAAGGACCGAGTTAAAACCCTAACTCTAGCGCGACTCAGAGCGATATGATTCCAAATTGATACAATTTGAAAGGAATATCAACAAAATTTAAGGAGATATCCCCAAAAAACAATATATCCATTTTATCCCCAAAAATATCCAAAATAAAGCTTATTGTCCCAAAAGTTGAAAATTATTAAATATTGTCTTCATCATTGAAAATCATAAAAGACTTTTAAAATCCATATTTGCTACTTTGCGAGGCATATTTCCTCTTCTCACTGCTGTCTCCAACTGACTTTTCTTGAGTAGCCCTTGGTTGGTTAGACCCTTGGGGTTGTATTTCGATGATCACATGGGAGTAGTCATCTTTTAGGTGGAGACGTGAAGACACATATTTATAAGATTCTATGGATGGACTAGAGGGGGAGGCTGTTGCTTTTCCTTTGTCTTGCACAGGTTGTGGGATATCAGTTTTTAATCTTTTGCTGGCTTGCGAGGATTGTACTGGCGAAACAACAGGAGGAATTTGAACATTGGGGTTAATTGGTGGTGGTAAAGGTAAGGACACAGTGGGCCATCTATGGTGGTGGGAGAGAGGCTAGTGGACAATTACTTTCCAATCATCATTAGCGGGGACTTTGAGATGCATTGACACATGTGGAGGAACATAAATCCTGGGAAAATTCTAAGGTTGTTGGAAAGGGGGCCTTTCGGGGCAAGGATGCAATATCCCATGGCCAACCAAATTAAAGAACCCAACTTGGAATAGTTAGTTTAACTCTTGCGGGGCAACATCAAAGTGAATGGAAAAGCGAGGCTTCTTATGACCTCGCTGCTAGTTACCCCTGCCTTTGTTATTTCGGTCATGGCTACCTCTACTGAAAAAAATCATCTCGTAGCAATAATTAGTGAGTCACGGAGTTCTTAATAACCCATACATGAAACTTTTCTCATATAAATCAAGCGTAGGCTCTATAATTTACTACAAGACACATGCAATCCATCCATAAAAATACCATTTATTAATTACCACATGAACAAGGAATTGATAGGGTCAATGGGAGTGTGGAGAGATTTTATTTAACGTAAAGTGATATCATGGAGGGGGAGGATTTACGAATACCGTTCCATCAATCAATAAAAACAATCAATTGTGTAAAAACATATCCTAGAATACCAATCATCAATCTCTGCCACATCAATGTTTCTTCATTTCAATACAGACTTCTCTTAAAAATAAATATCACAGAACATGGAATTGATAAGTGAAATTGGGATCATGAAGGGGTTGTATTTAGCGAAAAATGGTATGATGGAAGGGATTCCCACGGATACTGTTCTAATAATATATCAAACAATTCCATTCTCGATGTTAATTAATAATCAAAACCTTTTACTGTTTCAAAATATAACAACACTCTGTTTTAAAAAAAAAAACCCAGAACTGGTGTTTTTTTCCAAGGTTTCTCATTTGCCTGCGAAATTGCATTGCATAGTAACCAATTTTATATTGCCTGAGAATTAATTAACAATAATAACACTTCTTATATATAACAGAGTCGAAGGGTGAACAACAACGTAATAATCACAACCAACATAACAAATAGTCGCAGAGTGGACATGATATGGTCCATAATGTCAACACCAGTAAAGTTTAAACCCACAAGGTCCCACGAAGTGTCCAAAGGTTCCTTGTGTATAATAATAATTTGATCGAAACCATAATTAACCAAACTTTCCAATTTATTGCCTTTTGGTTCGTAAAACTTCACTCAAGCATTTCATAATTCATATACAGGTGCTCATCGCATTTGAAAAAGACACACAAGAAGTTGTATTTTAACAATACTTTTGCAAGATTTCCATCAACCCCATATTTTTCCTTGTGACAGATTGTACAACCAAACGAATAAGTGGGTTCAACATTTCTTTCATCTTCACACAACAAATAATCAATCAAACCTATGACCAAAGGGAGCATGAACAATGCCTTTTCTTATTATGGGTTGACCATCCTTTACGATAATTTCCAATGCACAGGGTTCAATACACAACAATGGACAGTAAGGTGGTAGAAGAAAGTGGTCTAAAAATTTGAGGGTTTGGCTAGAAGGAGCATGAAAGCTTTAATCCTTCCTAAAATTCCACATTAATACTCACAGAGCAGTGACCAAGGCGCGAGCACAATAGCCACGAAAACCATAACTTAAAAGATAGGCATAGTGTCCAAATAAGTCACAGGTAAGAAGCGAGGATAACTATTTCAAACAAGGAAGAAACCCAAAACAAGGAACTAGAGGCAAGGCAGGCCCGAGAGTTTCCCAACGATATTATTTTCATAACAAAAATGCAAACACTTATACACAACAAAATACACCACGCCTCTTTTCAATGTCATGGCATTTGAGAGATACAATTAAAACACCAGTGCGCTGCAAACTGGCGCTACAAACTCTTTGTTTTGCATAGTTGTTGGATATTCACCTTGTTTGGAGGTTGCCACCTATCAAGGAGGGTTAGAACGAATTCTCATAGATCATTTAGATGTTAAGAGACACCTTCACCTAAGTTTTATCTCCATTAAAGACCTCATGCAGTGAGTTGGAAGCAATTTATTAATTACTTCCAACAACTTCTTGAAAATTAGCAGTCTGTTGGATTCTTGTCTCTTTGACTGTTGCCACCTATCTCCAAGGCCTAGAATCCTATGCAAAAGGGGGAATTCGAATTGTAAATATTTCATTGAAAGCCTAGGGTATAAGAGAGGCATTGGAAATCATTGAGGAGGTGTGAATGGTTGAGATGAGACTCTTTTTGTAATGTACTGATGTAACATAGCCAACTCTGGATTTTATGTATTAGACTTGATGATTTTTTGTCTAATAGAAGTTAGTTTCTTTCCTGCCATCTTGTTTCTCTCTTACTCTGAAATTTACTGTCATTGAATGCTTCAATTGATATTTTATAGTTGTATTACAATGGAGGTTTGATTGTGATGATGTTATATGTTTTCTCAAAGTTTAAGCTTTGATTAAAGAAGTTCTTGTGTCTAAAGATTTTTATTCATTGGTTTGATAGTAATGCCTGATGCTAATAGTAGAATTACTTCATATTTCTCACTAAAGTCTTCCTTCTATCCACAATACTCTTTAAAACCCTGATCCAAGTTAGACAATACCTGTTTTGTTGATACATCTTATCTAGAACTTTCTGTGATTTACATTGTTGAGCTGAGTTTTATCCATTTGACACTTTATCATTAAAACTTACCTTACAAACCTATTGATGGGTATTGATCTTGCAATTTAGAAGTCAAAGTGTAACTTTTAGTGCTAACATAAATGGCACCACTACCGAGGACGAGTTGAAGATTTTCCCTGAGAGGAACGACAAATACTACAACCAGTTCTTGATGGCGAACAAGGATTGGAGACAGAAAAGACTGCATCTTTCACCCAACGATTCCACTTCATGAAAAACCAAGATGTCAAAGTCCATGGAGACTATATTGGAAAGTAGATTTGCTTCTCTAGACTTTTCAGCCATCTTTGGTTTTCCAAATCCAGTGCGTCATCTATAAGACTGGGGAGATTTACTGCATGTCTTCAGAGAAGAAAAGGATGACGATCCTGCTCATCATCTCATTAATTTTTATCAATGCATGGAGCAGTTGAACTTGCATCAAGAGGATGTCTTAATGAAAATGTTTATGTTCTCCCCAAAGGATGATGCCAGAGACTGGTACTTTTCTCTTCCTGTTGTAAGCATATCCACCTTGAGATAATTCCATGCCGCTTTCAATTTGGAATGCAAAAGGTTTTACTCCTCGTAGTTTATTTTTCATGATTGTTGTGAGGAATATGAGAAAAGTGTTCAAGTTGCATTAAGTTGCTCTCTTGACTGCGAGGTTGAAGAAGATCCATCTCCTTCTTTTCCTAGTTCTCATGACTTGAAGGCATATTTTATTTGATGTTCTTATGAGGAAGAGATAGTGGATGATTTTGTCCTTGAAGCATATATCTTTGACAACCTTGCTTCTGATGAAGTCGATGTCTCAAATATTGACCAAGAGCAGCCTGTTGTTGACAAACACTTTGTGGATAGAGAGAATCTTGAAACAAAACATTCTGAATGTCAAGAGTCAAAGGTTTTTTATGAGCAACCCTGTTTTGATAAAAACCATTTGTATGAGTAGAAGATTGTTCCTACAATACATGCATAAATGGTTAGCAGTCAGCCAACAAGTGGTTATGAATATGAGGAGCAACCATTCAACCAATAAATGCCTTTGTCTGTCATTCAATCACATGTGCTTGCAGAGGACATCAAACAACCTGTGGGAAACTTTGAAGCAGAGAAGGTAACCTTCTATCAGTTAAGTATGCCTTGCCATCAGTTTCATGACCTTGTCCATGAATACATGGAGTTACACTTTTCAAATGCTTTGGAGCATGCAAATTTTATCATTTTGTCAGCATTTGGAGGTAATATTGGTGATCCTAAGAATGTATTTAGTCAGTTGTCACACTTTTCTTACTTCTTATGGATCATTTGCAGTGAAGAGAATAATTATGTTACCAAACAGTTTGAGTGGCTATGGTGGAAATTTGTTTTCATCTGAGCAAATTGTAAAAGTCAGTTAGAGTAGGGTCTTGTATATAAATAAGCTCGTGTTCAAGCATTTCAGTTTTCAGTTTTCTTTTAGTATTTGAATAAGACTCCACCAACCCAATGGATAAGGCACTAGAAATATATGTTCTTGGAGCCTCACAGGGATGTCGCCATCCCCTGTGGAGCTAGATGTTAACACATAGAATTGTAGTCCATAGTCTCCTTGAAGTGCACCATTGATTTTGAATTTGGAGCTGTGAACTGGTTGAAGAGGAGTGTTGGGGGTTGGGCAACTTGCAAACATCTATGTTCACATTGACAGACATTAGCATCAAGCCTAGGGTTACTAGGTACTCCATGAGGTTTTTTATACCATTTTAAAGGCTGAGAGAAGGGTTTTTGATGTTTTTTCACAAGCGTTGCGAACTGAGATAGGGGCGTTGCGAACTCATTTCCTGTAGCAGCTGCTTCTAAATATTTGATCGTAAGTCTAAAACGGTGATGTGGGTTTCTCTGAGTTTTTTTGTGGAGGAGAATGATATCCTTTTTTTGACTTGCTGACCAAATTTCAGCTTGGCCCAGTTTGGAATTTGAGAGATACAATTAAAATACCAATGCACTTCAAATTGGTGTTGCAAACTCTCTGTTTTGCATAGTTGTTGGATATTCTCCTTGTTTGGAGGTTGCCACCTGTCAAGGAGGGTTGGAACAACTTCTCAGAGATCAGTTAGATGCTAAGAGACACCTGCACCTAAGTTTTAGCTCCATTAAAGACCTCATGCAGTGAGTTGGAAACAATTTATTAATGACTTCCAACAACTTCCTAAAAATTAGCAGTTTGTTGGATTCTTGTCTCTTTGACTGTTGCCACCTATCTTCAAGGCCTAGAATCCTATGCAAGAAGAGGAATTCGAATGGTAAAGTTGTCATTGACATCCTAGGATATAAGAGAGGCATTGGAAATCATTGAGGAGGTGGGAATGGTTGAGATGAGACTCTTTTTGTAATGTACTGATGTAACAGAGCCAACTCTGGATTTTATGTATCTGACTTGATGATTTTTTGTCTTATAGAAGTCATTTTATTTCATGCCATCTTGTTTCTCTCTTACTCTAAAATTTACTGTCATTGAATGCTTCAATTGATATTTTATAGCTGTATTACAATGGAGGTTTGATTGTGATGATGTTATATGTGTTCTCAGAGTTTAAGCTTTGATTAAAGAAGTTCTTGTGTCTAAAGCGTTTTCTTCATTGGTTTGCTAGTAATTCCTGATGATAATAGTAGACTTACTTCATCTTTCTCACTAAAGTCTTTCTTCTATCCACATTACTCTTTAAAACCCCGATCCAAGTTAGACAAGACCTCTTTTGTTGATACATCTTATCTAGAACTTTATGTGATTTACATTGTTGAGCTGAGTTTTATCCATTTGACACTTTATCATTAAAACTTAACTTACAAACCTATTGATGGGTACTGAGCTTGCACTTTAGAAGTCAAAGTGTAACTTTCAGTGTTAACAAAGCCCATGTTGATTAATATGGCTGAGGGCCAGATTGTATATTATGAACATTGAAATGATTAATAAAAGTAGTGATCACTAGCTGCGATACGAGAGGGATGAAAACAATGGGGGGCTATGATTCCACAAGAGAGAGGGGTCCAAGGGGGGTTTTATTCATGGGCATTAATCCAACCCACATTCTTGAATTATTATCTTTGTGTAAACCTTCTATTTTGTTGTTGAGTGTTCCCAAAGAAAATAATTTATTTCATGTAAGAGGGTGGGTGTGAGGAGTCACATCCCATATTTATTAGGGAGAATGGTGTTGAAGTACAATCAACATTGGGTAGAGTGAGAAGTCAACTGACTTGGGCAAAAGAAAATTTGTATAGCCAAATAAGACAGTTTTTGCAAGTAGATTTTTGGGCAGCAAAGGGGAGCTAAGTGATAGAAATAACACCAACTATGATATGCTTGAAGGAAGCCATCGTTTGGTTGTTTATTATGCTGGAAATGAGGCTCGTGTGCCTGTAAAATAGGCTGTAAGCTTGTAGTGTGTTTTTTATATTAAGGAAATGGCTCAAGAGCCTTGTCAAGGCTGTTGTGAGCACTCTTGAAGTAGCTGAGAGATTCATGGCCAACCAAGTGCATTGGAAACCCTGATAAATGAATGGTACAAGTTGAGGGATTGTGAGCAGTGAAGGGGGCACATTCCTTGGGTTGTGCAGGTTGTGGGGAAGAGAAATTTGGTGGATTAGAATTGTTGTAGGAGTAGAACCTGGGTTTTGGTTGAGTGTGAAGAGTGAACAACTAGAGGGCCATATCTCCTTGTGGACTCATAGCCTCAGCTTGGGGGTGGCATGTTGTTGAGAGAAAATGAACAACAACACCTATGGCTAGGAGGTTCATCCTTCGTATGCATCTAGTTGGTTACTTTATTAACATATAAGTGTTATGTTGTTTTTATTATGAATATTCCGCTATGTAAATGAATATTTGAATGTTTTGTGTCTTGGTTGGTTAATTGAATAGTTTTATTCATGTCTTAATATTTGTTGTTAAATGCATGTTATTACGGGTTTACTTACCCTTGGATAATTTTATATGTATGAGGTCATTTTTAAAATTCGTATTTAGCAGGCTAAGTCATTTTCCATGGTGTCGAAACTTAGCTTGGGTGCTCGGTATGTTACATTATCAAATGATGTAGTTGAACTATGCATTATGAAGCCTTTCTTTAAAGGAGATTATCAATTGTCTCAAATAATTAAAATATTCTGGTAAGTCTTTTTTTTAAGTGAAAATGTGTTTATTCTATGTAGTATTATATATTTTA
Organism: Picea engelmannii; assembly: GCA_009831015.1. Lineage (NCBI taxonomy): Eukaryota > Viridiplantae > Streptophyta > Pinopsida > Pinales > Pinaceae > Picea > Picea engelmannii. The sequence continues at coordinate 453,439 of ML788666.1, forward strand.
TTGAAATTAACATCTAATATATGTATGTTCTTCTCCAAGAAATTAGAAAGTTCAAATGAAGAAGTATGGTGCTTAATCAATGGTCTATCGTATGTCCTAAATTTAAACCTAATAATTTAATGAGCAAGATCCCAAGTTTAATTGAATGTGGTTTATATTTGTTATTGATAAGTCCTCGTCTTGTGTTTAGAGGCATTGCTAATTCTATTTATTTGAATTAAATGAACTTATGTCCATTTATGATTGTGATTGTATGTTTTACTATGATTTTACATTTGCAAAAAATGCTTCAACATTATCCTTAAAAAAATCAGAATTCATGAACGAAACGCTTTATCCCATTCTTACTTTTTTTTAAGCTTTTAAGCTTGAAGTAGCCAAGTCTTCACAAATAGAGCTTTCAAATATATAAAATGAGGTAATACATTATCCCAAATTTATGTTGTAATCAATGATGTTTTTAGACTCATATATATTATTATGATTATGATTTATAACTATCATGTAAAACAATAATGAAATTTAATATTAAAAATAATTACAAAATTTTACATTTGAAAAAAATGCTTCAACATTATCCTTAAAAAAAAAATTCAGAATTCATGAATGAAACGCTTTATCCCATCCTTACTTTTTTTTAAAGCATGAAGTAGCCAAGTCTTCACAAATAGAGCTTTCAAATATATTGTAATACATTATCCCAAGTTTATGTTGTAATCAATGATGTTTTTAGACTCATATATATCATTATGATTATGATTTATAACTATCATGTAAAATAATAATGAAATTTAATATTAAAAATAATGTTGAATGTAGATGGTGAATGATTTTGTTTTTTTCATATGCTTCGGAGTGATTAAGTTTATTTCATTTAATTCAATGATGTAGTTAAATTATCCAAATATAGTAGATTTATAGGATGCTATCAAAAATTGGATTTAGATATAGATACTTGAAAATGTATAGACACAAATATTGGTTATTCATTTAATATTTTATTTTTAATCGCTGAAATCTAATTTAACACGTTTTGTTTTCTCTTACACCATCCACTCTCACTCCCATAATAATATTGTAATAGCTATTTTGTTTCAGTATCATCCCTTGTGGACCTTCATTGAGTCTTAATGTTATGCAAGGAGAATTGTCTTCACACAGTTTAAATTTTATGAATTGTGTAAACGTTACACCATCCACTCTCACTCCCATAATAATATTGTAATAGCTATTTTGTTTCAGTGTCATCCCTTGTGGACCTTCATTGAGTCTTAATGTTATGCAAGGAGAATTGTCTTCACACAATTTTAATTTTATGAGTTGTGTAAACATTGTGCACTGGTTCTTAATTTTGATGTTAGGTTTTATTGGATAATTTTAATTTAATTTAATTTAATTTATATTAGATTATAATTTTATTTAATATAATGTAGATTTTATTTAATTTTTATTCCCAACTCTAACAATAATTGATATTTCCACCTATGCGGCCTTGTCGGTAAATGTTTTTACTAAACTTATTAATATTTTTGATAAAAATATAATTATAATGGTTAAATTTGGCAATAAAATTGTTCCTCCAATTTTATATAGTGATAGCATATTTCCATTGTTGCACGGGAACTACTCCCAACAACAACAACAACAACATACATGTCACAATAACAACAACAACATACATGTCACAGTAACATTCGGGTTCAATGATAGAACAGTCGGGTTCCTCTCACCGTTCCCTCTCTCCCCATGATGATCGAATCATGGCAAAAAGGTACTAAGTCCAAACTATTTGAATGCATATTCCCAACTTGACACTTGTCACGTTGAGAACTTCCTTTAGCCACTTGTCCCCTCCTTAAGACTTAGGGTTTAATAATATTCTTACTTTATACTTTTTAAGAAATATTAATATAATATTTCTCACTTTATGCTTTTAAAAAAATATCAATATAATATTCCTTTTTGGGTTCAATCACCTTTAACCCAACCGCCTTAACCGCAGCTAGTGGAGTTAGCCCACCATTCTCTTTTACGTGGTCGGTCTGCCACGGTGATGTGTTTTCATTATATTAGCATCTGATTACATTTACATTCTTGGTATAACAATATTGATCTTTTGCATCCGAGCTCACCAGCCTAAAAAACATAAAGCTCGTGCACTAAACCGGTGCACATAGAACTTCTGGGATGCACGCACTCTTCTTTCAGTGCGCCACCCTTGTGCACTTATACAAATGTGTGTTACAACATAACGTATATACAAAAGGCTCTCTGGCCTCCAAAACTTGCACACTAATCCAGTTTGTGTTGAATCCTGAAGTGTGCACCATCTTGTAAGGATCTTCTATTAGTGCGTCGCTCCTTGCGCGCTTATACCAGGATGCGTTGTAAACTTCAGTTGTTTCTCTTTTAGTGCACCATTCCTACGCACTTCCATAGGTGCACACTATATGCATTAAACTGGATGCTATATTATTTTAGAAACTGCGCATACTTCTTTGGTGTGAGATTCTCGCACACTAACTTAATGCGCACATAACCAAACCAACAAACTTGTTCCATCATCTCACCAACTTATCTGTAATTTACAGTTACAATTATATGTACAATTTTGGGTTTCATCATAGGGGTATTACAATCCTCTCCCCCTTATTTATGCACTGTCATCGGTGCATTATATAGACATGTGCAACCAAAACTCAAAAATATTCAAAAAGATGCGGGTATTCTGCCTGCATAGCATCCTCATGCTCCCAAGTTGCATCCTCAGGGCCATACGAAGTCCATTGGACCTTTACTATCTCTATGACTCGATTCCAGAGTTGCTTGATATTCCGATCCGATATGCACACTGGATGCACTTGAAAACCGCCTTCTTGCTCAACATGAATGACATTCCAATCAATGACATGATTAATATCATGTACATATATTTTAAGCAATTATACATGAAATACATTATGAAATCTCATGGATACAGGCAAGGCAAGCATATATGCTATAGGCCCAATCCTTTCTAGAATTTCAAATGGCCCACAAAAACGAGCTGCCAACTTTGAGCAATTTTTCAATCTCAAGGAACTTTTGTTGGCCTTTACTTTCAGGAACACATGATCACCCACTTTAAATTCCATGTGAGTTCTTCCTTTATCAGCATAGCTTTTCTGCCTGTCTTGTGCAACCTTTAAATTCTGCTTCATCTTCATCATATGTTCTTTTGTTTCCATGAGTAGTTCCGACCCAACTACTACGCAGTCTGTTGGGTTGTTCTATCTAACTGGTGTGTTGCATTTTTTGCCATAAAGTGCATCAAATGGGCTCATATTTAGGGATGCTTGGTACCCATTGTTATAAACAAATTCTACCAAGTGTAGATAATCCTCCCACTTGGATGGTTTATCCATTACATATATCCTTAGCATATCTTCTATTACCTAATTCACCCTTTCTGTCTGCCCATCCAACTCTGGATGATAAGCTGTGCTAAATTGCAGATTTGATATTTGTTCCAAATCCCTTGAACAATCCTTTCCAAATATTTGAAGTAAATTTTGGATCTCTGTCAAACACAATTGTCTTAGGCATTCCATGTAATAGAGCTATCTCTTTCAAATAAATATCAGCTATGTTAGCTTCCTTGTGAGTAAGCTTTATTGGAATAAAATGGGTAGCTTTGGTAAGCTTATCCACCACTACCATGATGGAATCATGTTGCTTGCTAGTTCTGGGTAGTTTAGTAATAAAATCCATTGTTGCCACTTCCCATTTCCACTCAGGAATGGGCAATGGCTATAGCAAACCAACTGGATGTCTATGCTCAGCCTTGACCTTTTGACATGCCAAACACCTGGCAATAAAATCAACAACTTATTTCTTCATGTTTGGCCAATAATATTGACTCTTGACAGTTGCAATTGTTTTTTGATAACCCAGGTGTCCAACATAAGGTACATTATGCATTTATCCCAATATCAGATCCTTCAATGCCCGAGAATTTTCCAGCTTATAGTCTTCAATTCCCGAGATCCATTATGCATTTCCTCATTTTCGAGCTTATAGTCTTCAACTTTCTGCTGTAAATTTCCTTGTTGGAGTTTTTCCTTTACCTGGATGTATTTTTTATATGATTTTGTAGCTTCTAGAATTTTATCTTTCATATCTGATTGGCACATACTAATGGATGTAGCATCCATCTCATGCAACCTCCTGCTAAGTGCATCAACCACCTTATTCTCTTTGCCTTTTATATGCTTTATATCAAAATCATACTCACTGATGAAATCTAACCACCTACTTTGCCCGGCATTAAGAGTTGGTTGTCCAAACAAGTATTTCAGACCAATATGCTCTGTCCTCAACTAAATACTTTACCCATGAGGTAGTGCCTCCACATATTCAAGGCATGCACAATGGATGCCAACTCCAAATAATGAGTAGCATGGTTTCTTTCATGCTCCTTCATCTTCCTTGATTTAAAGCATACTACATACCCATTCTGACTAAGGACTCCACCAAGTCCTTATTTACATTCATTAGTGCATACAATGAAATTTTCATTTGGATCAACAATCCTCAGTATTGGAGCACTTGTTAATAAATTCTTCAAGTGTTGGAAACTATTTTCACAATCCCGTGTCCACTCAAACTTCACACCTTTCTTCTGTAAAGAAGTAATTGGGTGTGAAATTCTTGAGAATCCCTCAATAAATATCTTATGATAACTTGCAAGGCCCATGAATGATCTTACTTCTGATACATTCCTTGGTGTTGGCCATCCTTCAATGGCCTTTATCTTTTCTGGGTCCACTTTTATTCCTTCCTTTGAAATGATATGACCCAAATAATGGATTTGCTTCTGGGAAAATGAACACTTACTCAACTTGGGATACAACTGATGCTCTCTCAACACCTGTAACACCATTCTCAAGTGTTTCTCATGCTCTTTTTCAGACTTAGAATATATCAAAATATCATCCAGAAGACAATAACAAACTTATCCAAGTAATTCCTGAATATATCATTCATGAGACACATGAAGACAGCTGGTGCATTCATTAATCCAAATGGAACCAAAGTGATCTCATAATAGCCATATCTTGTCATGAAGGCAGTATTACTGATGTCTTCTTCTTCGATTATTACCTAGTGATAGCCTGACTTGGTATCAATCTTGGAGAATATTGTTGCATCTTTCATCTGATAAAAAATATCATCTATCCTGGGCAAAGGACACTTGTTCTTCACAGTTACCTTGTTCAACTGCCTGAAGTCAATGCAAAGTCTCAAATTTCCATCCTTTTTCTTCACAATGAATATTGGGGCACCCCAAGGTGACACACTTGGGCATACATACCCCTTCTTTGAAATCTCTTCAAGTTGCATTTGTAATTCCTTCAGTTCTGGTGTACTCATCTTGTAAGGGGTCTTAGATACTAGAGCTTCTCCAAGCATCAGATTGATAGAGAAGTAAATAACTCTTTTTGGTGGGAATCCTAGTATCTCCTTGAATACATCTTCAAACTCTTTTAGGACTACGCAGTCTTCAATGTCTGACACCTTGTCCTTAGGTGTATCTTCCATCTGTGTGGCACAAATATTTGAAACCCTTTCCTGTAACATTTCTTCAGTTGCAAGGCTGATATTTCTCTGACAGTTACTGCTCTAGGAATTCCTTGTATTGTAATTAAGTTGCGTTCCTCATCCAAGCAAGTAAAATCTTTATTACAATAGTCTAGGACAACATGATGTTGATCCAACCAATCCATACAAATTAGGCAGTCATATGAACCTAAAGTTATGATGTTCAAATATGTGTTGGTGTTCAATCCATTCATGTTCATTGGACATGCCTTAACCATTTCATTAATCTTTCTTTTAGCTCATGTAGCTAGCTTCACCATCCAAGGTTTTCCAAGCTTGTTTCTTGGCAATTGAAACCTCTCCACCATCTTAGATCTAGATAACTATGACGAGCTTCTGAATCAATCAAAATAGCAATGGGATAATTATTAATCTTACCTTTTACTTCAATCATATGTGATTGAAACTCAGCTTGCTTGTTGTCAAAAGATGCATAGATCTTAGGTACACTTCTTCCCATGTCCTCCACTGTTTCAGCTTGCTGCGCATTGTGAATATTCCTCACTCTTTCACTCATGTGAGGGAAGTCTTTGTACATATGATCTCCTTTACAACCCCAACATTGAATAAATGGTTGCCTTGATCTTTGTCTCAATGTCTCTGTCATTTTGGATTCTTTAGAAGTTAGTTGTTCTTGATAGCTATTTCTGATGAATGGTGACTTAGTCCCCTTTTTCCTTTGTTCCATCTTTCTTTTCTTCTTGTCTTCCCAAGCTTTTTGGTAAGATGCTTCCCTTTTTGTTGATCATAAAGGCACTTATCCCTTCTTATTGTTTCCTCCAATGTTTTGGGGTCATCATATTGTATTCCGTCACTGATAAATGATGGAAGCCCACTCAAATATCTTTGAATCTTAACTTGCTCATCCTTGATGAAGGGGACATATTTCAACAGTTCTAAAAACCTCCTTTCATACTCATCTATGGTCATACTTCCAAGCTTGAATTCAAAGAATTACTTCATTTCTTGTCATAGTATCTCTTAGTCAAGTATTTCCTTTGAAAATACCTCTTGAATTCTCTCCAAGTCATCTTCTTCTCATCAATATGTTGTACTTGCACATATTGGTCCCACCACATTGATGCTTTTCCCTTCAATTGATAAATAAAAATTCTACCTTCTGCCAATGAAGAGTAGTTATGCAAATGAAAATACTTTCTCATATTTAGCATCCAAGTCTGTGCATCCTCATCCTTCTTGTGTTCACCATCAAAAGTAGGAGGCTTTATTTTGTTCATTTCCCCCTTAGCTCATCCACCCAGACCTCTTCTTAGGTTTCTTTACAGGACTTGAACTATTGTGTGCTTTCCTAGTTGAATGCCTTCAAGAGTGATGGTGCTACCTACCATCACTTCTACTATGCACTGATCTTCCCCTCTTATCATGAGACTTATGGCTTCCTGATCTGATTGACTTAGTCTTCATATCCATCTTCTTTCCTATTCTGTCCAAGCTCTGCATCAACTTGATGTTGAAGTCTTCTTACTACTCCTTGGCTTTCATAGGCCTCTCATTATCAACTTTATGACTCGGGACATCCCTTTGAATTTTTTTTATGGTTTCCACCAAGTTCATGCTTTCTTCCTTACCTTCTCCATGTCCATTGGAATTTGTACCTTCATTACCCATATGGAAACACATTCCTATGATCTCTTCTTCATGGCTATAAACCCCGTGTACATCTTCCATGATTCTAAACTTGTGTTGATCTTGTTCTGATCTAATGTTGTTAACTCTGTAAAATGTGCAACAAACAAAATTTGTTAGGATAAACAAGTTAACAAAACCATGAAATTATGTACAGTTATGTTTCCATTAAACTTTAAAATTCTTTCTTCTAATTTCTTGGGAAGATTAACTGCCCAATCGACTTCATGTGCACTACTTCCTAATTATAATCCATAATTAGCATGCACCAATTTTACTCACTTACCGCTAAAATGAAGTGCATGTGTTGCTCACCTATAATTAGTGTACATACTTTTCTATTGCGCACCATTTTCTACTGAGCACAAATTTTGTGTTGTGTGCCAACCTCTATTGAGCACCACTTCTATGTCGCGCACCAACCTCTATTGAAAACCACTTCTATGTCGCACACCAATACTCCGCGCGCACTGCAAGCACTACACTACACAATGCCAAGGTTTTAATGTGTTCACACAGCTTGCCAAACTTCAAACACACACCTTGTGAATCACATTATTACTCGTGCGACACAAGCTTGCACCTTGCGATGACAAAACTTAGCACGGTTTTCCACGCACCCATCTTCTGCGCACGACACCAATTATACATGACACAACGCTAAAACTTAGTATACATATTTTGTACACCCTTGTTTTCTGCACAACACCAATGTTTAGTGCGCACACCCGCGCAACATTATTTTTCCACATCACTGGTTCTGCAGAGTGCATTTCCTAATTTTAGTGCGCACTCTTGTGCACCTTGATCTTTCTGCGCATCATTACTACTTAGTGTGCTTACTAATTTCGACACTTAACTTATTTTCCCATAAATTTTGACGTAGAAATTGGGGCTTTTGTCTGATTTTCACCCAATTCCACCATGGACATTATGCAATCATGAAATTTGTTCATTTTCACTCCAATACACCCAAATTCAACCTCTGCAACAACAAATTCTTATGGGTGCCATTGATTGATATTTTCGACGTAGGTTTTTCCAATTTCATTCACGAATTGTGAATCTTATTCAAACAATTCCGCTCACTTTGTCGCAGTTTCTCTGTAACTTCAAATTTGATAAATTCCTATCTGAATTTCCTTAAACATGAATTAAAATTAAGGAATATCTCAATACTTAACCAAATTTCCCAAATTCTTCATTATTTAGCAACAAAAATTGGGGCTTTTACCCAATTCCCTTCAATTTCTTCCAGTTTCCGTCATGGATGCACTATAACGGAAGATTCAACCACTCCCAAATTCAATTCTCTATGAAAATCTACTTCAGCATGATGTTAATTTGGCCCATCCAAGCTCGGTGTTGAAAACTAGACTTTGATACCATTTTGTAACATACACATGTTAAGAAATCTGCTCTGATACAATTTTGTAACAACCACAATGACCTACTTGCCAATGCCACTTAAAAATTTCTAGCTCTGATACCAATTTGTAAGGCCCTCGACCACCTAGGTCGGGCACATCACACCAAAAAATTCTTCTTACATCATCTCTAATACCAATTTTCCACCAATTCAACCAAAATTGCTCTGATACATCTCCGACACTAATTAAAACATATAAATACTCCACCATGCATGACTATATTCATATTCATAACATAAATATACACAATCATAACATAAATATACACAATCATAACAAAATTATACACAAAGCTTAAACAACATAAACTCATGAAAACAATTTCATAATAGTTACTGCAAAACATGATTTAACACACAAATTGGCACTTATCTTTGAATAAATGACACCAACTACGTGTAGAACTTCAACATTCCTCCTAGCCTTAGACTGCACTGTTCATAAATCTCAACAGTGGGTCACCCCCAAGCTAGGGCTAAACTCCACTTTTGTAAGGGTTCCCAACTAGGCTAAAGTATATCACTCAACAAAAACTGAGTCACAGACAACTCAATCGCAGGTGACTCAATCACAGATAACATAGTCACAGGTAACACAATCACATGTAACACAATTATAGGTGACTTAATCACAGGAAACTCCATCACAGATGAAAAATCATATTGATAGCCTGCAGTCTCTCATTCCCCACATGCTTGTCCCACCCCAGGAAGTGTGCCTCTTCTCTACTCAACACTCCTTCGGCTGCCCCACTTCCCTTCCAGGGCTTTAGAAACAGGTCGTGCAAGATACCAGATATATAAAATATGCAGAACAGAAACGAAATGCTAGAAATGACAGAATAACAGTAAAATATCCAGCATAATCTTCACAATACACAGAAATGATATACGAAATAGCAACAGAAATAACACTTTGAATCA